>ML241989.1:0-61641 GCA_005239495.1 Nicotiana undulata
ACTATATTTGACAACGATCGCTTACATTCTTTTAAGGTGTAAATTGAGCGTATCAAATTTTGCTCGTCCTTCTTAGTTCTTCTAAGGCTTGTTGGCATTTCGGGTGTCCATGCAAAGCTACTCTTCTTCTTAAGTAGTGAGAAGAATCAGTGACTTCTATCTGAGGACCTCGAGATGAATCGTCAACCTTTTTACGACCTTGACATTATCCACGGCCGTGATATCTTCGATGGCTTTGATTTTATCGGGGTTTATCTATATCCCCCGATTTGATACCATGAAACCGAGGAACTTTCCCGAGCCGACCCCGGACGCACACTTCTCCGGGTTGAGCTTCATGTTGTACTTTCTTAGTATGTCGAAGGTCTATTGCAAATGTGTCAAATGATCCTCTTCTCGCAAGGACTTAACTAACATTCCATATATATAAACTTCCATTGATTTTCCTATTTGTTCTTATAACATTCAATTTACTAGGCGTTGATAAGTTGCACCAGCATTTGTTCGTCTTAACGACATTACGTTATAATATTAGGTGCCATATTTAGTGATAAAAAAATATTTTCCTGATCATCCGGGTTCATCTGTATTTGGTTTTACCCGGAGTACGCATCTAGAAAATTGAGTATCTCGTAGCTGGCCGTGGCGTCGATCATGCGATCGACATTCGGCAAAGGAAAAGAATCCTTAGGGAATGTCTTGTTTAAGTCCTTATAATTTACGCACATTCGAAGTTTATTTCCCTTCTTAGAGACAACCACTATGTTTGTTAACCAGTCGGGATATTACCCGTGGGTGGCTTTTGAGAAGTTTGGTTACCTCGTCCTTGATGAATGCATGCTTAACCTCAGACCGGGGCTTTCTTTTTTGCTTTACTGGACGGAACTTCGGGTCCAGGCTTAGTCAATGGGTAGTTATTTCTGGCCGGATCCCTGTCAATTTGAGATGGGACCAGGTAAAGTAATCCATGTTAGCTTTATGAAAATGAATAAGTTTTCTCCTGAGCTCTGGGGTTAGCCCCGTGCCCAGGTATACCATTCGTTCAGGCTGGTGGTCGACCAATGTGATTTATTCCATCTCTTCGACCGTTGATTTGGTGGCGTCAGAGTCATCGGTCTTTGAAGGATCGAGGGATCCAGTAGTCGTCATCCTCATTGATCCCTTGCTCATGTGGTTGGGTCGAGTCCGACGTCTGTGGTTGCTATTTGGCCTCCTGCTTTCCCTTCGATTTTGATCCCTTCGCTAATGAGGGTACCGATACTGGTATCACTTTTTCAACTTCAAACATTACCTTGGCGGCAGGTTTTTCCCCGTACACCATTTTTACTCCCTCCAGTGTTGGGAATTTTAGAACTTGGTGAAGGGTTGAAGGTACTTCCCTCATGTTATGGATCCAGGGTCTTCCGAGCATGGCGTTGTATCTCATGTAGCCCTCGATCACATGGAACTTCGTTTCTTGAACAGTCCCGGTTATGTTTACTGAAAAAATAATTTCACCTTTGGAAGTTTCACTCGCCATGTTGAAGCTATTAAGGACCCTAGCTGCAGCCACAATTTGATTCTGAAAGCCGAGCTGCTCCACCACCCTCGATCAAATAATGTTGGCCGAGCTTCCTGGATCAGTCAAAACACGTTTAACTTGAATTTTATTTATAAGAACATATATTACCAGTGCATCGCCGTGGGGTTGTGAGATCCCCTCTACATCCTCATCATTGAAAGAAAAGGTCCCTTCCGACACATAGTCCCGAGTTCGCTTTTCTCTCGTGATGGACACCTTGGGGCGTTTGAATACGGGTGCCTACGGAATACCGACCCCACTAACGATCATGTGAATCACATGTTGTGGTTCTTCCTATTCATTTTTTCTGTTCATATCTCTGTCTCTGAAGTGGTTCTTGCTCGGCCGCTCAAGAATTCTCGAAGGTAACCCTCGTCGAACAAACGGGCTACCTCCTACTTTAGCTGTCTGTAGTCCTCCGTTCTATGACCATGAGTGCCATGATATTTGCATATTTGATTAGGATTCCTATGGTCCGGATCGGTCGGTAGGGGTAGAGGCCATCTGGTATCTTTGATCCACCCAATGGCCGAAACAATAGCTGATGCATCAATGCTGAAGTTGTATTCTGATAGCCGTGTTGCTTCTGTGGGCTCGACGTTTCTATCGAAACCACTCTTACTCATGAGCCCTCGGGAGCTCTACCCTTTATCATTTCGAACGGGGTTGCGCCCAGGACTATTGTTTCTCCGATCTCCACCGTATGGTTGATACCGATCTCTGTTCGATCGTGGTTCTATGTCGATGTCCCTTTGAATTTTGCCGACGGGCTTGTTTGGATAAACAAAACCGGAAGGAGCTCCCAACTGATCATCCTCGATCTGATTTTTGACTGGTACGAATTATGCACATCGGCCCAGGTCACAGCTCGATACTCAATTAAATTTTTTCATAACTGTCATGAGGCCACCGAACTTCGTACGTTCAAACCTTGAGTAAATGCTTGGACGGACCAATCATATGCGACCGGGGGTAGGTCCATGCGTTCCATATGGAACCAAGAAGAAGAGGCTATGATCGCCAGCTGCTACCTCAACGACTCCGAAGGAAACTCTGATAGACGCTTAGTAACCACTACCGAGTTCCAATATACCTGGATCTGCACATGAGGTGCAATGGGTAACGTCAATACACCAACTCAGAAGTAACGAACCCAAACTATGGGCTGAGAGGTAGTGACAAACTAAACCTCAATAATTATAATCATCAACATACAAAATCTAGACATGTTCACAGTTTATCAGAAAATAACAATAGAGTATGCCAGATATATCTCAATATGCTCTACATGCCAACATATCAACAGTGTGGAAATGCACCTAGTGCTCACAACTCTCCCACAGAAATCCACTCAGTACTATATATGGCTCTCAAGCCCAGGGAAGATCCATCCCGGAATACGCATAAACACTGGTGACCGTAGTCACTCAGTACTGAGAAAAAGGCCAATCCAGCCCCACGGAGAAGATCCATCTCCAAAATACAACACTCGGACAAGATCCATATTCAGGGACGATCCATCCCTCACATAACATCAACTTCGGACAAAATCCATGTCCAGTGAAGATCTATCCCTCAATATCAATGCGCTCATTGTGGGTGTAAAGACTCCGGAGGGGCTTCTTTTAGCCCAAGCACTATATCAAGCCAACGAAGTCATGATCAGAGTATCACTGCGGTGTGCAGTCCGATCTCATAATTGTCTCAATAACAGGCTCTCGGCCTCACTCAGCCATTTCTCTCCAGTCTCGCTCACATGAGCTCACATATGCATGAATTAGCTCGAAACAATGATAAATATATAAAATTAACAATTACCGAGACTAAGGCATGAATTGATATGCTATGACATGACTGAGTATATGAAATCAAATAAATACATAACGAGACAGCAATATACGACCACTCGGGTCTCAGCATTTTCGGCGTGAAGCCTCAGCATTTAACTTAGCATGATTTCTAGCATGTTTGCATGTAAACGACCGCTCGAGTCTCAACAGTATCGGCGTGAAGCCTTAATATACAAAATTTATCATGATTCCTAACATGTTCACATTATTCACATTGATAGAAGTACAAATATCATCAGGGAATAATCACTAAACGGTGCCATGGGATGAACCGGGGCACAAGTCTCATGGTGCACGCCCGCACGCCCGTCACTTGGCATGTGCGTCACCAATTCTAACCACATAACAAGTAGTTCGGGGTTTCGAACCCTCAGAACCAACTTTGAAAACGTTACTTACCTCAAACCCGGGGCTCAATGCCTTTGCCTCTAGACTCGGTCTCCGATTGCTCCAAATCTAACCAAAACAAGTATATTATGATCAATATACGCTAACGGAAGGAAACTCATACGGAAATTATCAAATTAACTCAAAAATCCCAAAATTAGCCAAACCCGACCCCCGAGCCCACGTCTCAAAATCTGACAAAATTCACAAAATTAGGAAACACATTCACTCACGAGTTCAACCATACTAGTTTCATTCAAATCCGACTCCAATTTGATGTTCAAATCCCAAAAATTTATTTTGAGAAGTTTCTACAATTTTCCCCAAAATTTTACCCCAAAGTACTAATCAAATGATGAAATCATTGATATATTCATGTATATTAACCAAATCCGAGTTAGAATCACTTACCCCGATGTATTTCTTGAAAAACCCTCGAAACATCGCCACAAACCGAGCTCCCTATGTCTTAAATGTGAAATAATGCCCTAAATCCCGTTTATACAGTGCATTTTCAGATCTCCATTCCGCTGACAGCGGAATTCCGGACGCTGCAGCGGAACCGACCTCCGCGGACGCGAAAATTAATGATGTCGCGCTTCTGGAGGCTACAGTGAAAGGCTTCCGTATTTTGGCCATAACTTTCTCTACATATGTCCACATAATGAGTTCTTTTTCTTTATGGAAACTAGACACGAAGGGCTACAACTTTTGTTTTTGATCATCTCCAAATTATTTCTAGATCAAAAGATATAGGCTCCCGAAGTCAGGCCAGTGAACCTGCGGATTCTTCCCTGGAGCGCCTCAGCGTCCAAAATTCCGCCCTCAGCGCTCCAGTTCCGCCCCCAGCGGAAATTTCCTTCGCCCTCAGCGAAAAATAAGCACCAGAACTATTCCTGAGTTCCGGTAATGCCCGAACTCGCTCAAAACTCACCTGAAACATACCCAAGGCCCTCGGGACATCAACCAAACATGACAACACATCCCATAACCTTGTTCAAACTTAGTCAAGCCTTTGAACCACTCAACACGACGCCAAAACACCAAATCAACCTCGGATTCAAGCCTAAGAACTTAGAAACTTTCTATCACGCCCCAAAATAGAGGGGCGAGACCGGCGCCTAACCGGGTGATCCCAGTCAAGCGAACCTGGATTGCCTTTCCTACCCAATGTGTTACCCCGCGTTTATAACATACATCAATTCAGAGGAGTTAGCCAATTTTAGTTTCAAAGTACGTCTTACAACATATCTCCATTGTTTCCTCTTTTAACATGCCAACGACTAATATTCAAACATACATAATACATACATAACTTTCCAACCTGATCCACGGTTCCGAGCACGTACTGTTACTACCCAAAAATACATATATACACTACCCACATTGTGTCTACGGAGCCTCTACGAATACTAGGGATTTTACATAACTTGCCAGTAACAAGGCCCCGACTATACCTTTAGAACATAAGCAAAAGAGGGTGGTATAATCCACACACGGCCCCGAGGAGAAGAGGGGTTCACCACAACTGCTGAGGAGATGAAGAGGAGGCACCACTAATGGCGGGCTGAGCTATCTGCTGCGGAACCACCTACATCCATATAAAAGATGTAGCGCCCCCGACAAAAGGGACGTTAGCACTGTGGAATAGTACTAGTATGTAT
Source organism: Nicotiana undulata (assembly GCA_005239495.1). NCBI lineage: Eukaryota > Viridiplantae > Streptophyta > Magnoliopsida > Solanales > Solanaceae > Nicotiana > Nicotiana undulata. The sequence goes on from ML241989.1 coordinate 5,463, forward strand.
GAACAAACTTTACCCCAAGTACAATCAAGCAGTACACATATAAGAGACAGTTAATAGAATCCAACAAGCATTACACAGAAATCAAAATAACCAAAATCAAGAGTTTCACAAATTCCCCTTTTCTTTTCAACACCTCCATATTCAAGAGTCTCATAGATTTTCATTTCAATAGTGATAATGATCACATTCCATCCTTATTACCTCGGCCACCCTTATCACCTTCTCTCACCCTTATTACCTCGTCCACCCTTATTACTCCGTGTTGCGGCGTGCAACCCGATCCCACCGGACAATTAACAATCACCACCAATTTAAATAACAAGGATCTTCATCACGAAGAACATAAGTTCATATCAACCAACGAGTTAGTCACAAAGATTCTCATCATCAAGGATATTCATTCATAGCAGCCCAAATAACCATAGGGAATCACGGCCACAGAAATCTTTGTCCAACAGTGAATCATATACAGTATGCCATCAACATAAAGCTCTATTAGTTATCCATGTTTCCTTTCCATTATTTACTACACATCATTTAGCACTTAGATACATTCAACAATTGGATTCGTTATCATTTCTTTAGTTTGGTAGTACATCCTTTCATACCGAGGTGTTCAACAGTTAACGAGCTTTGCACGTGATAGAGTAAGCACAAGGAATCACCATTTTCACAACATCACATAGCACGGGAGTATGGAAATAAGCTAAGACAATCAGAGAATAGAATCTTACGTCTCAACACATTAGAACGATCAATTCACATAATCTCAAACGAAGTATACATACCATATGCTCGAACACCAATGAGAAGATTCTACAAGGGTTAAAAATTAGCCATACATACCTGGAGTCGAGTTTCCCTTTTTAACTTTTACTCACAATCACCGAACCGACTAGTACCATCAATCTAGTTCACAATTAAACATATTCAACTAAGAATTGAAAGTCATGCATGCAATTCAGACTCTCTCTCAAGCATTTTGCCAAACACTAGGTGAACCCATTAGATTACCAACCCTATCTTAGTGAAGTTTACCCCAACCAACTCCTTCTTACTAGATTAACACCATTATTAAACATGCATGCAAGGTCTTAGTTAATATTTTCAAGAGTCAATCCATGCCAACCCTCCCTTTGTTTAAAATCAGAAAATTTATGGAAAAAGGGGATTGGGAACCCTTACCTGCTAGAATGGGGAAGAAGGAGATTACTCGAAATACCGAGCCTGAGAGACCTTGAAAATCACTTTAATGGAAGGACCACTTCCTCTCTCAAGAACTCTCCTTTCCTTCTCTCTATTTTGTTCAGAAATCTTGTTAAAATGAAAGGGGGCAGTGGTTAAATGAAACTGGGGTCGGATATATAATTTTAGAAAATTAAAAGACCGTGTCGAATATGCGGTCAGGAATGTGATCGCATTCCTGACATGCAGTTCGCATATTGGACCGCAGAATGGCCCCCAGGTGGGCCAAATTCTGAAAACATTCTGCCAAGGTATGCAACCACTATGCGGTCCGCATACACGTTATGCGATCGCATTATGCGTCGCATAACACCCCTGTATGCGGCCACTATGCGGTCTGCATACACGTTATGCGATCGCATAGTGCGTCGCATAACACCCAATTTGTGGAAAAAATTAAGTTCTTCCAATTCCCGGGGTACTTTTACAAAAATCAAGGTCCTATTTTAGAGTTTCCTCAGAGATAACAACTCGGGGACTTATTCGGGCATTATTTTAAGCAAGAAATTTTACGGGTCTTTACACTTTCAAATTGCCAACGATGCCGAAACCATCCAAACCACGTCCGAATGACCTGCAAATTTGCACACACATCCAAAATGGCACTATAAACTAGTTCCAACTTTCGAAATTTCATTCCGAACCCGATAGCTAATTTTCTACTGCCGATCGAAAATCGCCAAAAATCCAATTTCGTCCATTCAAGACTAATTCTACTCCGGACGTCCGAACAACATTCCGAAGACACTCCTAAGTCCCAAATCACCTAACGAAGCTATCTGAGCCATACAAACCACATTACGAGAACATTTACCTATAAGTCAACATATGGTTGACTTTTCCAACTATTAAGCCAACTTAAGAGACTAAGGGTCTCATTTCTCTCCAAAACCACTCTGAACCCAAGACAACCGGCCCAACACAACATAAAAGAGTTAAACAACACATAATAAAGCAAAAATAGGGGAAACGGGATAAACTCTCGGAACGATCGATCGGGTCGTTACATATCGCCCCCTTCGATAAATATTCTCCAAATTTCTTCAGCAGAACGAACTCAATCTCATCATCCTCTAAGGCGTTCCCCTTTATTGCGCATGTGTAAGAAGTTACATGCTCATTGGGGTCAGTGGTTTCATTATACTTCGGAATTTCCAGAATACGGAATTTCTTCGGACGCACTTGGGGGTGGGGGGGGGGGTGGGGGGAAGACTTTTGCACGAACTTCTTTGAATCCAAACCCTTTAGAATTGGTGGTGCCCCAAGAATTTGGTCAACTCGAGAATTATATGTTTCTACCTTTTTGTCATTTTCCTCAATCTTCTTCTCCCAGCGATTCATTCCTCTTTGTAAGTTCTTCGAGCATTTTCATAATGGCGGGGTCAGTCTCCAATTCATTCATGTTTGACCTCTCTAGTACTGGTTCGGCCTTGTTAACAACTTCTAGTGAGGGCTCGGGTTCAAGCCTACTTAGTGCTCGGTTCTGATTTTGGTGTTGCGTAATGGCAGCTTCCTGAGTCTGCAACATTTCAAGTATTACTTGAAGGCTGACTCCGATGTCTTCTCCACCTTGTGTATCTTGACCGACTGGTCGAACGTCTCTGCGGATGCTACCCTTGGGATCGACGCCCAGATTTGCATTTGGGGCGACATGAGAACTGGCATCGATGGGATTTGCAACCGGTACCCCCTCGAGGCCAGCCTGAGGTACTTCTATCCTTGGGGAGGCTCAATTGTCGTTTCTCCATGAAAACCGAGGCCGTTGTCGGCGTGTGTGGGTACTGTTTGTGAGTTCGGCATGCTGATCCTGAATTCAAAAACACTTACGAGAGCAAGCATAAAGTAGATAAGAATTAATACCGAGCAATCACTTTTTATCCTTAGCCCCACGGTGGGCGCCAAAATTGTTTAGCCTTAAAATCAGATAACAATTAAACTTATAAGTGGTTTTAAGGATATGTGATTCCACCTGGCACAAATTGATGAATATGATGGTTAATGCTAGAAATTAACAGTGAAACAAAGCAAACCAATATAGAAATGCAATTTAGCCCTCGAGCTAGATCGCCCTCGAACAGGTTGAGAATATAGTTAAGTAATATGAACTGAACTGAAGAACAAGAAAGTATAATAGAGAAAAAAGTATTGTATTGCTTTGATATGAGAGAGTTGGATGATTACAAATGATTAGAACCCCTTTTATATAGTAGAGGAATTCCACTTATGGTACAATTCTAATTACAGAAGAAAATCTCATGATTAGCTAAATAACCGTTCTTGATTTGATCCGTTCCGAGATTTCCGCCACGATCCTCGACCGGTCACGGATATCTCGGCTTTCTGTTAGTATGTCATCTTTGGTGTTGCTCACTATCTATCCCGTTTGGTCTCGATCATCACCGGTCTCGATCTCGATTGGTACTTCGAATCCCGAGCTCGGTACCTTATCTTCATGTCTTGGTCTGATATAATACGGAACTAATCTTCCGCCCATCATCCTGGTCTTGGTTAATAAACAAAATCTGCCGACGAGCCCGATTTTAACGTATACACCTATGAAGATGACACATGCATGACTCAGGTAGTAACTGATTTGTCATTTTCGGTGACGAGGACAAACCAAGAAGATAAATTGTACCACAGGCACTCTCAATGTAGTTAGTAGTTAGTACGTACATGCTGGGGTAAAGTTGCAAACTAAGACAAATGAATTTATGAGCAGCAGCAGCACTTCATGTGACTTCTTGTCCTTGTGCACTCAACTTTAGTAAATGGGACCTTCGCACATTACACACATGTGACTTTCTGACCTAATATCGGTAGCTTTTCTTATTTATAACTATGAATTTTGATTGTGCAATTTCTAATTTAATTTGACTCGGAGAAATCTCGGAAATTCGCTCCATTTCACTAAATAAAATCTTTATTTGAATGAATGATGAAACTTGTCTTTCTTTTATCATCAGTCATATAAGTATGTTTTTGATGCAGAATAGCCAGGAAACCGATATTTCTTCTTTACTTTTGAGTTTTGATAGGATGTGTAATGTGGTTTTCAGTTGGTAAAGTTTCTTGTCCAATTACTGAATTGTACTGGTGACACATAGTTGAAATGATATTGTGACATGAGTTTGAATATCAATAAATTTCTTTCAGTTATAAGAAAACAGGTCTAGATTATTTTTGCATTTACGAGTTTAAATTTTATAGGGCCAAATCCTTCCATTCAAGTGGACCTATAGTTACTTGGATATCACAAGTAATAATTTCGACTTGAACAAATATATTGAGGCATGTAAAACAGGATAGGAAGAAAGTACTATTTGCTTATTTACTTTAAGAGGATCCCAGTGGCACTACGAAAGTATCACCCACAAATATACAGCACTACGAAAAGTGATGTGAACTTTTCCCACGTGTAAGTCTGTTAGATGTTACCTGTCCCTGGCCTGCTCATCAATACCTTTGAATGGTTTTTTTTTTACAGTCATAAAGGAGTAAGTTAGTGACATGGGTCAATTGAATTTTGTGATACTAGAGTAAAATTGAGTAACTTTTTAGATTAAAAGAATAGTTGAATGACTTTCTCTAATATTTTGATCAAATATTTTTTGTGGAATACAAAAACTGACTGACCATCATTCAAATTTAACCCTAGTTAACTTTTGCGATATAGAAAAGTAGCTGAGTGAGGAGAGATGGACATTAGAGAGCAGAGAGTGCACGTAAAATAACAATAAAGTCAGGAAGTGACCCAATGAAGAGCAGGATCAGTACGCATTCAGCTGTTTTCATGCAATAGAACCCTATAACACATCAATTCAGATTCCCATGGGCCTCTCTCCCTTTTCATCACTATTTTTTCGGACTATAACAAATTCACTTGGCTAGTCCTTTAATTTCACAGACTAAATGCTTTTCTATCTCGGACGATATTTTATGATCCAAAATATTCTAAAATGAATACGATGGTGAATAGAATATAATGAAGAGATATAATTTATATAACTAGCTTTAACTACTCCTGAATTAAGTTGTTAAATGTAGATCACTTAAGTCGCCTTCCCATTTAATCAAACATCCTTAGCTAATTTATCAATCCCCATGTCATATTCTTACATACAAACAAGGGAAAGAAGAAAGAGAGCCTTCAAATGATACATAGAACTAACACATTGTGGTTGGCATTGGGGCTGATGTAATGACCGACGAAGCTAAAAGGCAGGGGAAAAAAGAGGACAGTTATTGCAAATGTCAACATCTGGGGTTAGTTGATATTTGATTTAAAACTGACTAACCACTAACAGTTTTTAAAATTTTCCACTCTCCTTCAATTTGCTGTCATCATATCATATAACGAATATAGCGGCATACTACTGTAGGGATGGCAAGCTCTCCGGCTGTGTCTTGACCCGCAAAATATCGAATCCGGACCACTCCATTTCGTATAGCATTTTGACTCGCGTCCCCATCCACACCCTCATCCAGGCTCCCTGCTTATTGCTTTTTGTCTCAATTTGTAAGTTTTATTTCTTTTTTATCTTTTGGCTGAATTTTTCATTTTGTTAAGAATTTAAGGTTGTGTTGGAATTTTTCATGTGATTTTTTTTATTTCACAGTGGTTTACACAATATATAAATCTGGTAAACTAACACAATCTTACTTTATTTGGCTTATTTCACAAAATTGAAACAAAAGTTGCAACAGTTGACAAAAATTAGTTTAAGTTAATGTCTACAATTAACATAAATCTAAGGAAATATAGTAGCAATGAAATATGCTATTCCAAAATAAATTTATTTCTTCGGATTTTTTGTTCTGTTGAAGATTTGTAAGCAATAGGTAATAGTATCGTCAATATAAACAAAAAAGGGATAGAATTGGGTGCAGGAATAAATTTGTATAATGCAAAGATTTTGATGAAGATATATAAAAGAAAATAAAAAAAGAAAACAATTATTGGAAGGGGTGTGAAGATATTTTCAGGAAAGGCTGGTTCAAAACCTGAAACTGCACCCACACCCACAGATAAGTAAAATTTTCTATTCTGACCCGCCCGTACAAGCATATGCCAAACCCGCACCACCTGCAAACTGTCTAAACTCGCCTCATTGCCATCCCTAACTATTGAAACAATTAGCTATTTCTACAATTCTTAAAGGTAAGAATTGTGCCACGATCCAAAATTTAATCTGTCGTGATAGCGCCTAATGTGGTACTAGGCAAATCGATATTTCAAAATAATTCCAACACTTTTAAATGGAAAGTAAAACAACACAGATTTAAAGTCATCAAACTCACAAAAACTAGATAGAAGGCCAAAATCCAATACGGAAATTCCCAACATCGGGGTGTCACTGAGTATGTGAGCGTGTATACAACACAAGTCTCGAAATACTGTCTATAATAGTCTGAAACTAAATACATAAAGCGAAAATATAGGAAGCAGAAACAAGGCCTGCGAACGTCGGGCAACTACCTTGGAATCCCCAAACGATTCAGCTGCGTAGAGAATCAACACCCACTGTGTCCGGAAATACCTGGATCTGCACACGAAGTGCAGTGTGTAGCATGAGTACAACCAACTCAGTAAGTAACAAGACTAAATAAAGGACTGAAAGTAGTGACGAGCTTCACAATTATCGTTCAGTTATAGTAATTTCAACATAGAAAGATAGGCATGCTTTCAAGTTCGACAATTAAGGCCAAAACAATTAATTCATGTCAAGTTTAAATGAAATATGATATAATATCTCTCAAAAATTACATGATAGTGATATATGCAAGCTCAAGTGCAACAGTAATGAAATCTAGTGCATAATCTCAGAGCAATAATCACTCAGTCCTTCCATACACTCCAACCTCGCAGTCACTCATTCCTCCCAGTTGCTCGGCACTCGCACTTAGTAAGTACCTGCGCTCACTGGAGGTGTGTATAGACTCCGGAGGGGCTCCTTCAGTCCAAGCGCTATAACAAGCCAATCATGGCATAAATCAATGAAATATTTTACGGTGTCCGACCCGATCCCAAAAATATCCTTATAATTAGGCCCTCGGCCTCACTCAGTCATCAACCTCTCCAGTTTCTCGGGTTCTCGATAATCATGAAAATCAGCCCAAACAAAAATTATATAATGTATCAACAAAGAACAATAGAGACTGAGATATGATATGCAAGTAAAATTGTGACTGCGTACAAAACTGCAATTTAGCAAATAATTCAACATGTACGCGATCCCTGTGGGTCTTTACAGTGCCAACATATAGTCTAAACGTGATTTGCAGTTCAATTTATATAACACATGGAGAATGTACGGATAACAACAGATTTTCAGATATATAGTTCCATGGAATTGACCAAGTCACAATTCCTACGGTGCACGCCCACATTCCCGTCACCTAGCATGTGCGTCACCTCAAAACCAATCACATGACACACAACACGGGGTTTCATACCCTTAAAACCAAATTTAGAGCTGTTACTTACCTCAACCGTGCAAATCCCTACTCCAACATGCCTTTCCCTCGCGAATCGGCCTCCAAATGCCTCGAATTTAGCCACAAACAGTTCAATACATTCAACACGGTCTAAAAGAACTAATTTCATAAGAAAATACCAAGTTATAAATCAAAAGCCAAAAGTGGACTCAAAAGTCGGCCCCCGAAACCATATTTCGGAATCCGATAAAAGTCACAAAACCCGAAAGCCCATTTAACCACGAGTCCAACCGTATCAAATTTACTAAAATCCGACACCAAATCGCCACCAAAATCCCCAAATTCAACTCTCCAAATCTCTAGCCTCAAACTCCCAAATTCCACCTTAAATACACACAAACTAGGTGGGAATTTCAATGGTGAAACAAGATTATTGATTAAAAATGAGCACAAGCGACTTACCTCAAGAAACCCCTTGAAACGCCTCTCAATAATCGCAAAATCCCGAGCTTGAAATGTTTAAAATGAAGCAAAAATCGCAAAACCCCTTGAATTTAGATGTTCTGCCTAGGGGTCTCGCACCTGCACTCCACTTGACCGCATATGTGCTCCCTCTTCTGCGGATAGTCCTCCGTTTATGCGATAATTACTAAAGTACCTAGGGCCCACTCCTGTGCTGAAGGTTCCGCATCACGAAAGCGCTTCTGCGGCCCGTAATCCGCTTCTGCGGAAACAACCTACGTCCCTCAACTCCGCCTTTGCGGATCCTTGCTCGCACATACGGGCTCGGAGATGTTGTTACCCCCTTGCACCTTTGTCCTATCCCTGACTAGCCTAGCTCCGCACTTGTGTGAATCCTGCTGCATCTGCGACATCACACCTGCGGCTAACCCCTCACATGTGCGATCACACCATAAAACTCCCAGCTTCAGCAATGCACTAAGTCTCATTTTCAATCTGTTAACCATCTGAAATCAACCCGAGGCCCCCAGGACCTCAGCCAATCATTCCAACAAGTCCTAAAACACGATACGAACTTAGTCGAGCCTTCAAATCACATCAAAAACATGAATTGCACCCCAATTTAAGCCTAATGAAACTAAGGGAATTTCAACTTCTACAAACAACGCCGAAACCTATTACATCACGTCCGATTGACCTCAAGGTTTGCACACAAGTAATAAATGACACCACTGACCTAATCCAACTCCTGAAACCCCAATCCGAGCCTGGTAACTACAAAGTCCACTCTCGGTCAAACTTCAAAATTTCCAATTTTTGCCATTTCGAGCCTAATTCCACTATGGACCTCCAAATTACAATCCAGACACGTTCCTAGGTCCAAAATCACCCGACGGAGCTAAAGGATCCATCAAAACTATATTCCGGAGTCGTTTACACCCAAGTCAACATCCGGTCAACCTTTCCAACTTAAGCTTCCAACCTTGAGACTAAGTATCCCAATTCATTCCGAAATCTCCCCGGACCTGAACCAACTACCCCAGAAAGTCAAATTACAACTGTAAAGCAGAAAATGAGCATTAAAGGGGGGAATGTGGCTAAAACGCTCATAACGACTGGTCGGATCATTACATCCTCCCCATTTAAATAAATGTCCGTCCTCGAACGAATCTAGAAACGTACTTGGTGTCTCAAATATGCATGGATGTTTGCTCTGCATCTCCCCCTCGGTCTCCCAAGTAGCCTCCTCAACTGGCTAACCTCTCCACTGCACCTTCACTGAAGCTATGTCCTTTGACCTTAACTTTCGAACCTGCCAATCCAAAATGGCCACAGGCTCCACATCATAAGTTAAATCACCATCCAACTGAACCGTGTTGAAATCTAAAACATGAGACAGGTCGCCGACATACTTCCCGAGTATAGAAACATGAAATACTGGATGCACACTCGACAAACTAGGTGGAATGGAAGCTTGTAAGTCACCTCACCGATCCTATGAAGTACCTCAAACGGCCCAATATACCGAGGGATAAACTTTCCCTTCTTCCCGAATCTCATAACACTCTTCATGTGTGAAACCTTGAGTAGTACCTTCTCCCTAACCATGAAAGCAACATCACAAACCTTCCTATCGGCATAACTCTTCTGTATAGAATGTGTCGTGCGAAGCCGATCCTAAATCAAATTAACCTTGTCCTAAGAATCCTGAACCAAGTCAGTACCCAATAGCCTAGCTTCACCCGGCTCAAACCAACCCACCAGGAATCGACACCGTCTCCCATACGAGGCCTCATACGGAGCCATCCGAATGCTCGACGGGTATTTATTATTGTAGGCAAACTCCGCGAGCGGCAGAATATGATCCCATGAATCCCCAAAATAAATGACACAAGCACATAACATGTCCTCCATATCTGAATAGTGCGCTCGGACTGTCTGTCCGTCTGAGAGTGAAATGTTGTACTCAACTCAACCTGGGTGCCCAACTCTCATTGCACGACTCTCCAAAACTACGACTTAAACTACGTGCCTTGATATGATATGATGGACACCAGTACATCGTGAAGGCGAACAATCTAGGGAATGTACATCTCAGCCAACCGCTTAGAGGAATAAGTAGTCCCAACTGGAATGAAGTGCGCAAACTTGGTCTGCAGATCCAGAATCAACCAAATAGCATCGAACTTCCTCGAAGTCCATGAGAGCCCAACTATAAAATCCATGGTGATACGCTCCTATTCTTACTCCGGAATCTCAAGCCTCTAAAGCAGTCCACCCGGTCTCCAATGCTCATACTTCACCTACTGACAGTTAAGGTACCAAGCTACAAACCCCGCTATGTCTTTCTTCATTCTCCTCCACCAATAATGTTGCCTCAAGTCCTGGTACATCTTCGCGACACCTGAATGAATGGAATACCGCGAACTGTGGGCCTCCTCAAGAATCAACTCACGTAGCCCGTCTACATTAGGAACACAAATCCGACCCTACATCCTCAACACCCCATCATCCCCAATAGTAACATCTCTGGCATCACCGTGCTGAACTGTGTCCTTAAGGACAAGCAAATGAGGATCATCATACTAGCTCTTCAGATGCGATCATATAAGAAAGACCGAGAAACCACACAAGCTAGAACCCGACTATGCTCCGAAACATCTAATCTCACGAACTGGTTGGCCCAGGCCTGAACATCAAGTGCAAGAGGTCTCTCGCCAACAAGAATGAATTCAAGGCTACCCATACTCACTGCATTTCTACTCAAGGCATCGGAAACCACATTGGCCTTCCCAAGATGATACATAATAGTAATATCATAGTCCTTAAGCAGCTCCAACCATATCCACTGCCTCAAATTCAGATCATTTTATTTGAACAAGTGTTGAAGACTCCGATGATCCTTAAACACCTCACAAGACACACCGTAGAGATAATGCTCCAAATCTTCAATGGATGAACGATGGAAGCCAACACCAAGTCATGAACAAGGTATTTCTTATCTTGAGGCTTCAACTAGCGCGAAGCATAATCAATCACTCTACCCTCCTGCATCAAGCCTAACCCAATACCGATCTGAGAAACATCACAATATACTGTATAAGAGCCTAAATCTGAAGGCAAAATTAGAACTGGAGTTGTGGTCAAGGCAGTCTTGAGCCTCTGAAAGCTCTCCTCACACTCATCTAACCACCTAAAAGTACCACCCTTTTGGGTCAATTTGGTCAAAGACATGCAATAGACGAGAAACCCTCCACGTAGCGACGCTAATAACCGGCTAAGCCGATAAAGCTCCGAATCTATATTGTTGAGGACGACCTGGGTCAACTCTGAACCACCCCTTTATCTTCTTTGGATCCACCTGAATCCCCTCATTCGACACCACATGCCCCATGAAAACCACTTAGCTAAGCCAAAACTCACATTTGGAGAACTTGGCATAAAGCTTCTCCTCCCTCAAATGCTGGGCATGGTCCTCCCTGCTACGAGAGTATACCAGGATATCATCAATGAATACTATGACGAACGAGTTGAGATAATGCTGAAATACACTGTTCATCAGATGCATGAATGTTGTTGGGGTGTTGGTCAGCCAAAAAGACATCACAAGGAACTCATAATGACCATAATTGGTCCTGAATGCCATCTTTAGAATACCCGAGTCCCGAACCTTCAAATGGTGATACCCAAACCTCAAGTCAATCTTAGAGAACACCATCTCTCCATGAAGCTGGTCAAGTAGATCATCAATGTGCAGCAAAGGATACTTGTTCTTGATCGTAACTTTGCTCAATTGCCTAGAATCGATGCACATTCGCATAGTACCATCCTTCTTCTTCACAAACAGGACCGGTGCACCCCCAAGGCGACAAACTTGGTCTAATAAACCCCTTATCAAAAAGCTCCTGAAGCTTCTCTTTCAATTCCTTCAACTCATCTGGTGCCATACGAAATGATAGTGGAATAGAAATGGGCTGAGTTCCCGGCACCAAGTAAATACAAAAGTCAATATCCCTGTTGGGCGATATGCAAGTTTGTAGGAAACACATCCGGAAAATCTCGCACCATCGTAGCAAAATCAATAGTAGGATTATCTGCACAAACAACCCTCACAAAGGCCAAATAAGATAAATAACCCTTCCCAACCATATGGTGGGCCTTCAAATATGAAATCACTCTGTTGGGAACATAGTCTAGAGAACCTCTCCACTCAATCCTTGGCAACCCGATATCGCCAACATCACGGTCTTAGCGTGACAATCTATAACATCATGACATGGAAACAACCAATCCATAATCAATATCACGTCAAAATAAACCATACTAAGCAATAAGAGATTAACCCTAGTCTCAAATCCACCAATAGTCACTACACATGACCGAGATACACGGTCCACAACAATAGTATCACCCACTGGCGTAGATACTTGAACATATGAAACTAAGGACTCATGGGGCATATCTAGATAATGAGCAAAATACGATGATACATACGAATAAGTTGAACCAGTGTAAAATAATACAGAAGCATCCCTATGGAAAACTGAGGCAATACCTGTTATCATGCATCTAAAGCAACAACACCTGGCATGTCGGGAATAACATAGAATCAGGCCTGACTGCCACCTTATTGGCCTCCCCCTCTAGGGCAACCTCTAGATGTTTGGGCCCCACCCTGAGCTGGCTGGGCGAGTGGTGAGGTAACTGGTGCGAAAGTCGCAGTGTGACTTTTCTGTTGCACTGGACCTCCAGGGCGACGAGGACGCTGCCTCCACATATGCCCAAACTCCTCGCACTTGAAGAAACTCCTTGGTGCTAGTGGTGGGGACTGAATGGGACCCGAGTACCAGCATAACCGCAGAAGGACCTGGCATAGATGAATCCTGAACCGATGGATCACAAGATGATCTCTAAACTGGAAGGGCCTGAGAGATGACTGACCGTGTTTGTACGAACCATGGCTGGATGATGCACCACAATGAACTGGACGAGCCATCTGAGCGGCCTATAAGGTCTATCCCTACTGTTGTAGGGCTACCCTACAGAAGGAACACCACTGAAACCACCCGAACCTTGAGGATTCTCATCCTCCCTCTCCTCACACTCCTAACTACAGACCATTTCTATCTGTCGAGCAATGTCAACCACCTCGTTGAAAGTAGCACCTGATACCCTGTCCCGAGTTATAAGCAACCTCAACTGATATGTGAGGCCATCAATGAATCTTCTAATACTCTCCCTGTTAGTGGGAACCAACCAAACTGCTTGACGAGCCAACTCTGAAAACCTCATATCGTACTGGGTCACAAACATGCCCTCCTGATGTAGTTTCTCAAACTTTCTACGTAGCTCCTCGCTAGGAGACTGCAACACGAACTTCTCCGAAAAGAGAATGGTGATCTCCTGCCACGTAACTGGTGTTGCACTGACTGGTCTGCGCCTCTCACAAGCCTACTACCATCTAAAGGAAGCCTTAGTAAACTCAAAAGTAGTGAACGAGACCCGACTTGTCTCTAGAATACCCGTCGTGCGAAGAATTTGTTGGCACTTATCCAAGAATACCTAAGCATCCCTTGACTAAACCCCGCTAAATGATGGAGGCTGAAGCCTCCCAAATATCTCTAGTCTTATCTGCTTATAATTTGTCATAAGGGGACCCACTTGGGCCTGAGCAACTGCAACCGATTGGGCTGGTAGTACCCCCAGTGTCTGAAGTCCCTACATCACCTACTTTGGAGTACGCGCGGTGGGAGTATGAGTACGTCCCCTAGCCTGAGAAGTGGCTGCTACGGCCGGAATAGAGACCACCTAAGCAAGTCTGGTGCACACAATAAAAATCTGAGCCAAGGCCTCCTAAAGGCCTGGAATCACAATGGGCACGACTAGCGTATAAGCTGGCCCCACTGGCTCAACCGTGTTTGGTACCTGATTCGGAGCTGTTGTACGAGTTGCACCCCTGCCCCTACCACGACCTCGACCTCTCGTGGCCCTAGCTGGTGGAACTGGTGGTTGTCAATCTTGTTCGGTAGCACGTGTACTCACCATCTGTAAGAGAATAGAATAACAGAAGCTTAGTTGTCGGAATCAACAAATTCACACGACAAGAATACATGAATGTGAAGTTACCTAAGGATTCGACATCCTCTTGAAGATAAGTACAGACGTCTCCGTATTGATCCACAAGACTCTACTAAGCCTACTCATGACTCGTGAGACCTATGTAACCTAGGCTATGATACCAACTTGTCGTGACCCAAACCTAGCATGTCGTGATGGCACCTAACGTGATACTAGGCAAACCTATATTTCAAAAGAATTCCAACACTTTTAAATGGAAAGTAAAACAACACATGTTTAAATTCATCAACCTGTCAAAAACTGGATAGAAGACCAAACCCTAATACGTAAATTCCCAACATTGGGATGTCACCGAGTACATGAGCGTCTATACAACATAAGTCTGGAAATACTATCTATATTAGTCTGAAACTAAATACATAGAGAGGAAAGATAGGGAAGGATAAACAAGGTCTCCGAACGCCGAGCATCTACCTCAAAATCTCCAAATGATCTAGTTGCGTAAAGAATCTACACCCAACGTGTTCGGAAACACCTGGATCTGCAAATGAAGTGCAGGGTGAAGCGTGAGTGCAACCAAATCAGTAAGTAATAAGACTAAATAAAGAACTGAAAGTAGTGACAAGCTTCACAATTATCATTCAATTACAATAATTTAAACACAGGAAGATATGCATGCTTACAAGTTCCACAATTAAAGCCAAAACAGTTAATTCATGCCAAGTTCAATTAAAAAAAGATATAATATCTCTCAGAAATTACATGACAGTGATATATGCCAGCTGAAGTGCAACAGTCTTGAAATCAAGGGCATAATCTCAAAGCAACAGTCACTCAGTCCTCCCATACACTCCAACCTCACAGTCACTCATTCCTAACAGTCACTTATTGTACATGCGCTCACTTGGGAGGGGGTGTACAGACTCTGGAGAGGCTCCTTCAGTCCAAACGCTATAACAAGCCAGTCATGGCATAAATCAATAAAACTTTTTGCGGCGTTGTCACGCCCCAAAATTAAGGGACACGTCCGGCACTCGACCGGATAGCCCCAGTCAAATGGACCTGGATTTCTTTTTCCTTCCCACGTATTACCCCAAAATTTCAGATGTACATTATTCAGTTACAATTAAGACGCATTCTTACAATCTGAAATTAAACCATAGAATTCTGTCATTACCAACATGTAGTACAATATTTACAAAATATACGTAATACACAGTTTTACTTTACGTGGTTTACAAGTCATACTGCCCAAAATACATAAGTACCTAACCCACATTTCCTGTCTACGGAGCCTCTAAGAGTACGAAGGAGTTATATAATACTCGCCGGTAACAAGGCTCCGGCTATACCTTACACAAATACCAAAATAAGAATCCGGAAGAAAAGGTGGCATGAACCACACTGGGCCCCGAGAGGAGAGGGGCTCATCAAAACATATGATAGGACATAGAGGAGGCACTACTGTCGGTGGGCTGGAGTACCTGCTATATAACCACCTACAATCATCACAAGAATGTAGCGCCCCCGACAAAGGGACGTCAGTACATTTGAATTGTACTGGTATGTATGAACAAACTTTACTCTAAGTAAACTCAATAATGCACAGGCAAGAGACAGACAGAGAGTCACACAATCACCGCACAAGACATAGAAAGATACACAATGGAAGTTCCACAATTTTCACTTCATCATAATCACAATCTCAATTCCACCCTTGTCCCTTCTCACATTTCACTCTTATTTCTTCTGTTTTGGGCTCGAAACCCGATCCCACCTAACAATCACAATCATTTGTTGTGTTTATGTTGTGGCGTGCAACCCCATCCCACATGACAACTATTGCGGCGTGCAACCCGATCCCACCTGACAACTGTTGCGCGCGTGCAACTAGATCCCACATGACAATCACAATCACACCCTTATCACTTCTCACATATCACCCTTATCTCCCCTACCGCGGCGCGCAACCCGATCCTACCAAGCAATCACATCTCATATCAACGATGACAAATCACAGTTCAATCACAGAAAATTTCAGCAATAAGAATACATCTTCTTTACATAGCTTTTAGCATATACATTCATACTCTTGGATTCATTATCCTCCTAGNGCAATATACGTACCATATGCTCGAACACCACAAGTGATTTTACAAAGATTAAAGTTAGCCATACATACCTGGAGTCGAGTTTCCCTTTTTAATTTCTATTGCAATTCACCGAACCGCCTAGCACCGTCAATCTAGTTCACAATGCAACATATTTACCTTAGAATTAGGAGTCTCGAGTTCATTTGAGCATTTTATCAAACACTATGTGATCCCTTAGATTGACTAAACCCTTTTTAGTGAAAGATTACTCTACTTGCTTCCCTTTGCTAGGTTATGGAAGATTATTCACATGCATGCAAGGTCCCAACTTTTCATCCCCAAGAACCAACCTATGTGTGTTTTATTCTTAGTTAAATCCCTGGAATTTGAGAAAATAGGGTGAAGGCTTACCTCTTATGATGAAGAAGATGACTACTACTTGATAACTTCCAAGCCTGGGTAGAGATGGAGGACCAATTTGGGGAAGATGAGAACTTCTCTCTCTAGAACCCACTCTCACTTCTCTCTATTTTGTTCAGAAATCAGTTAAAATGAAAGGGGGCAGGGGTTAAATGAAACTGGGGTCGGGTATAAAAATTTAGAAAATTAAAAGACCGTGTCGAATATGCGGTCAGGAATGCGATTGCATTCTTGAAATGCGATCCGCATATTGGACCGCAGAATGGCCCCCAGGTGAGCCAAAATTTGAAAACATTCTGCCCGTGTATGCGACCACTATGCGGTCCGCATACACGTTATGCGATAGCATAGTGCATCACATAACACCCCTTCAGCTGGGTGTGATCTGCCCGCCCGTGTATGCGACCACTATGCGGTCCGCATACACGTTATGTGATCGCATAGTGCGTCGCATAACACCCAAATTTCTGGAAAAATTAAGTTCTTTCAAATCCCGGGGGACTTTTACAAAAATCAAGGTCCGTTTTAAGAATTTCCACAGAGATAACAACTCGGGGACTTATTCGGGCATTATTTTAAGCAAGAAATTTTAGGGTCTTTACAGGCGTGCAACCCGATCCCATAAATACCCTCACAATTAGGCCCTCGACCTCACTCAGTCATCAACCTCTCAAGGCTCTCAGACTATCATTAATCATGAAAATCAGCCCAAATAGTAATGATATAATGTATCAACAAAGAACAATAGAGACTGGGATATGATATGAAAGTAAAACTATGACTGAGTACAAAACAACAATTTAGCAGATAGTTCAACATGTACGCGACCTGTGGGTCTCTACAGTGCCAATACATAGTCTAAACATGATTTCTAACATGATTTGTTGTTCAATTTCTGTAACACATGGAGAATGGACGGATAACAATAGATTTTTCAGCTATACAATTCCATGGAATTGACCAAGTCACAATTCCTACGATGCACGCCCACACGCCCGCCACCTAGCATGTGCATCACCTCAAAACCAATCACATGTCACATAACACAGGGTTTCATACCCTCATAACCAAATTTAGAACTATTACTTATCTCAACCCGTGCAAATCCCTACTCCAACACGCCCTTGCCTCGCGAATCAACCTCCAAATGTTGCGAATCTAGCCACAAAAAGTTAGATACAATCAACACAGGTTAAGGAATTAATTCCATAAGAAAATACGAAGTTATAAATCAAAAACCAAAAGTGGACTCAAATTCCGGCCCTCGGGCCCACGTCTCGGAATCCGATAGATGTCACAAACACAAAAGCCCATTCAACCACGAGTCCAACCATACCAAATTTACAAAAAATTTAAACCAAATCGCCACCCAACTCTCCAAATTCAATTCTCCAAATCCCTAGTCTCAAACTCCAAAATTCAACCTTAAATAAACAAAAACTAGGTGGGGAATTCAACGGGGAAACAAGATTATTGATTAAAAATGAGCACAAGGAATTACCTCAAGAAAACCCTCGAAAATCCTCTCAAAAATCGCCCAATACCGAGCTTGAAATGTTTAAAATGAAGCAATAATCGCGAAACCCTTGAATTTAAATGTTCTACCCTAGGGGTCTCGCACCTGCGCTCCACTTGACCGCATTTGCGAATAGTCCTTTGCTTCTGCGGAAATCACTAAAGTCTTCCGAATATACGGAAGCGCTTCTGCAGCCCATAATCCGCTTATGTGGAAACAACCTACGCCTCCACGGAGCGTTGCTCGCACCCGCGGGCTTGTAGATGGGGTTACCCCCTCCCACCTATGTCATGCCCCAGGACAGCCCAGCTATGCACCTGCGCAAATCTAGCCGCATCTGTAGCATCACACCCGTGGTCAATCCCTCGCAAGTGCGATCACACCAGAAAACTCCTAGCTTCAGCAATGCACTAAGTCTCATTTTTGATCCGTTAGCCATCCGAAATCAACCCGAGGCCCTCGGGACCTCGACCAATCGTACCAACAAGTCCTAAAGGACGATAGGAACTTAGTCAAGCCTTCAAATCAAATCAAACAACATAAAAAACGTGAATCACATCCCAATTTAAGCCTAATAAAAACTAAGGGAATTCCAACTTCTTCAAATGACGCCGAAACCTATCAACTCACGTCTGATTGACCCCAAATTTTGCACTCAAGTCACAAATGAAACCAACGACCTACTCCAACTCGCGGAACACAAATCCGAGCCTGGTAAGTACAAAGTTCACTCTCGGTCAAACTTTCAAATTTTCAACTTTCTCCATTCCGAGCCTAATTCCACTACGGACCTCCAAATTACAATATAGACCCGCTCCTAAGTCCAAAATCTCCCGACGGAGTTAACGGAACCATCAAATTTTCATTCTGGAGTCGTTTACACATAAGTCAACATCCGGTTAAACCTTTTCAACTTAACTTTCAACCTTAAGACTAAGTGTTTCAATTCATTCTGAAACCTCTCCGGACCCGAACCAACTACCCCGACAAGTCACATAACAACTGTAAAGCATAAAATGAGCAGTAAGCAGGGGAATGTGGTTATAACTCTCGAAACAACCGGTCAGATCGTTACAAATTGAGAAAACAATTATAAAAGGGTTGAAACGAGCAGTCAAATAGGACCATATAACGATTTTGTACTCTATTAATTAATTACTAGGTGAAATATTTTATCTTAGTGACGGATGGAGCATAAACTCGACAAGTTCAACTAAATCCATTTTTTCTCGACATGAAATATATATATATATATATAAATTACCAATATTTTTAAAAATATTAAGTTTGAACCCATAGTTTCAAAATTTTAATGTGTTTACCCTATAAAATTCAAATTCTATCCCCTTGGTTTTATCCAGCTATCCAATCATCCAAGCAGCTGTAGATTACTGTGGTCATGTTTGTGCAACACCAATAAGACCAGAAAATTATAAGATGGCCAAGAATAGAACTAGAAATTTTACCTACAGCACATTTCCGTCTCATGCATTTCGGGAAAATATTCTGATTTTACTTGTAACACACACATAGCCATTTTACATGAATTGACAATGGTCCTGTAATGGTTGACTTGATAGGATATAAATAAACTAGTTCTATTATTTAGGTATACCAATATACAAGTAACAATAACAAGCATTAATCTTGAGTTGGAGAATGTCAAATTGGCACATAAAAACCATTGGGGACTTCTATTTCGTTGAGCCTAATTTGAAGTAAAATTCAATTTGTCCTTTTCTCTTATACTTGTTTGACCTGTTCAAGTGTAAGTGTGCCACATTTAACATGGTGGCGTTTGAAAAACATTCCTTTCTGTCATGCGTAGGTACCCTAAGAATATGCTATTTACTTGCTCAATGAATTCGGAGTTATGTTCATAATTGGTGAAATTGTACTACGGAAGGTTTTCTATTATATATGGAGATAGTAAACATCATAAATTGTACTTAACGTGATTATGCAAGTTATACAATAACTGGACCTTAATTTTGATATTCTTTTTCTTTCTAAACTACTAGTATATCCGACAGAATAACCACCAAAGGATGTGGGGCAGTGGATGAGATTGCTCCTCCCTTAACCGGAGATCTCGAGTTCGAGCCCGAGTATGGAAAAATCTTTGGTAGGAAGCGCTTTCCTCCCTAATGGGGCCCTACGTGGTACGATTCGGATATAGTCGGGTTCCAATACAGATACCGGACACCGAGTAGGAAACAAAAAAGAAAGTATCCGACAGAATAACAACATAGCAAACTTGTTGAAGAAGCATTATACGATATTATTAAACTATTAATTACACATTGACAGCAATACTAGTGTTTAGTAGTTATCATGACATCCTTGTATTGTTGCAAATTCTCTTTAGGCCACAAGTTTTCATCATTTGAATCAACTCCTCCACCAAATTTATGTTCCTCCAACTAAAACCAAAAAGGGTTCAGGAACCCAATATAAGAACCTCGAGTCTAATAAGTATATATTATTTTAATCCCCCCCCCCCCCGCCCTCTCTCTCAACCTTCCTTTTCTCCGAAAATCAATCTAAATTGAAGTTATCCGAGATGAAAGCTAAGAGATTATATTACAAGAGTGAATATTCTAGTGTAAAAAGATAAAACCAACTACATATTCATCGGGGGATAAAACTTCATTAACACAAAAGATAAATAAGAAAAATAGACATTAAGTTGAACAACATACGATTAATGATGATGTCTAATTCAACCCCATTACCAAAGTGGAAAGCCACAAAGTTGATCAATCATAATTCATAAAGCGAAGTAGCAAGGGCACATGGGTAGACATGGCCTATGGCCCTTAGGTTAGGCCCCATCTACATTGATACTACTTTATATAGTACTTAAACTCCAAAAGAAAAAATATACAAATATATAAAGCTTAGTATCAAATTAAATAGGTTTGACAGCTCCATCAAAAGTGATTACATTTCTAATTTAGCATAAATTAGATGAAATGTGTCACGAATTTGGAGTATTGTGGGTCCCACCATAAGCATCAAATCACATAGTGGCCACCATGTGGTGTGCCTACCCATCATCAACCTATTCATATATTTTTAGGGTAAACATCAACCTACTCATAATTTCATATACTTATTTTCAGACCCAACCTATTCATCCCCCACTCCCGCCTCACCTTAACCTATTTATTAGTTGTTGTTTAGTTCGTGAACAAAAATATACTAGTATTGTTGTCACGATCCAAATCTCCTTCCGTAAGATGTCGTGGCGGTCCCTAATCTCTACGATTAAGTAAGCTAGCAAATTGTGGAATAACAGAAATGAAAACAGAATTTAACAACTAGACTGCAATAGATAACTATAAAATGATAAAATGTCGCTCAACATGTACAAGTAACCCAACACTAGAGTATACACAGAGTTCCCAAAACCCAGAAATCATAAGTCACAAGCTACAGAAGAAAAACTAGTATCTCTATACACTAGAGTCTAAGAAAATACGGAAAGGTAAATGACATAGGAGGGAATAGAGGGGGACTCCGAGGTCTGCGGACGCAAGCAGAATACCTTGAAGTCTCCAAAGTCTCGCTGCTAACTGATAACGAGGCTGATAAAAAGTACCTAGATCTACACACAAAACATGTGCAGAAGAATAGCATGAGTACACCACAACGATACTCATAAGTGCCAAGCCTAACCTCGGTAGAGTAGTGACGAGGTCAGGTTCGGGCCATACTGGGATATAATAATAAGACAGATATTATAAAATGAAGAAAGACGGAGAATTTAACAGAAATAATTCACTGAGAAGTAACAACACATCACAATGACATAAATAATAGGGGCGCTCCCTAGATACCGTCTCGTAGTCCCAAAAGTAAATACTCAATAGAGGATCTCCCGAGATACCGTCTCGTAGTCCCAAAGGTAAATATGCAAGGAGATCTCCCGAGGTACCGCCTCGTAGTCTCACTTGTAAATGTGTAGGGGGATCTCCCGAGGTACCGCCTCGTAATCTCAAAAGTAAATGTGCAGGGTGGGATCTCCCGGGGTATCGCCTCGTAGTCCCAAAAGTAAATGTGCAGGGGGATCTCTCGAGGTACCACCTCGTAGTCCCAAAAGTAAACACACAGCAAAAGCAATTAACAGCAATAATTCTACAGCTAAGGTTGATACAAATAAAGTAAATGCAGGAAGTCAAGTAAACATGCTGCACATATTTTAAATAAGCATTTAAGACACATAGACATGCGAAATTAGACTAAACATGATAACCACACATGCTGGTATAACTCAATTAAGGTGTAACAAGCTACTACTTAGTGAAAAATCGGATTTTAAAACAATTAGCCCGCTACGCACTTGTCACCCCGCGTACACGATGCTCGCATACCACAAAAGTATCACAACAATACCAAATCCTAAGGGGATTTCCCCAACACAAGATAGGCAAGACCACTTACCTCGAACCAAGCTTTATCAATCGGTAAGATTGCCCTTTACTCGATTATCCAACTCCGAATGACCCAAATCTAGCCAAAAATAATTATATACCATAAATACAACTATAATAGACTAATCTAATTAATGAAATAAAGACTTTAACAAGAATTTCGAAAATGGTCCCAAAAAGCCGACCCTGGCCCATGTCTCGGAAATAGGTAAAAGTAACTAAATACGAACACCCAATCACCCACGAGTTCACTCCTACCAAAATTACTCAAATTCGACATCAAAATATCAATCAAAACTGAAAAATTTGGTTGAAGAACTTTTTCCATTTCCCCCAATTTTCTCAGCTCAAATCCGAAAATAAGGATGGAATCAATGACAGATTAATGGAATATAACCATAAATGAGTCAAGAATCATTACCCAATAGATTCCTCTGAAAACCCCCCAAAATTTAGTCTAAATCCGATTTCTCTTTCTCAAGTTTTGATAAAAATGGCATAACTCTCGTTTCTGAAATGTTTATAACTGCCCAGTGATCCTTTCTTCGCGAACGCGGAAGCACCCTTGCGTTCGCGAAGCGCAAAATTGCTTCAGTCCAAAATTCTTCATCGCGAACGCGATGTCCCAATAGCGAACGCGAAGATTACTTAGCTTGACCCTACGCGGACACGGGACTATCATCGCAAACGTGTAGGAAAATTGCCTGGAGACTCAATTGACCAACTTTCTCTACGCGAACGCGGGAACCTCTTCACGAACGCGTAGACTTGTTACCTTAGAGCTTCGTGAACACGGGACCTTCATCATGAACACGAAGCACAAATAACCTCCCGTCTTTAGTTCCTTTTCGCGAATGGGAACTCCCCTCGCGGACGCTATGAAGGAAACCAGTAACTGGAATCACTAGAAATTCTACTACTTCAACAAGTCCAAAATGAATTTGAAACACACCCAAGGACCCCGGAACCTCAACCAAATATACTCTAAAGTCCTAAAACACCATACGAACTTAGTCGAGCCCTCAAATCACATCAAACGTCAACAAACACACGAATCACGCTCCAATTCAAACTTAATGAACTTTGAAACTTCTACTTCTACGACCGATGCCGAAACCTATCAAATCACGTCAGATTGACCTCAAATTTTCCACATAAGTCATAATTGACATTACAAACTTACTCCAACTTCCGGAATCGAAATTCAACACCGACATCAAAAAGTCCACTTCCGGTCAAACTTCCCAAAAATACAACTTTCGTCATTTCAAGCCTAATTCAGCTACAGACCTCCAAAATACAATCTGAACACGCTCCTATGTCCAAAACCACCCAACGGAGCTGTTAGAATCGACAAAACACCATTTTGGAGCCGTTTTCACACAGTTCCGACTACGGTCAAAATCCTAGAACTTAAGCTTCCGATTTAGGGACTAAGTATCCCAATTTACTCCGAAACCACAAACAGAACCTCCCCACAAGTCACATAAGCAGAAAACGATATAGGGGAAGCAGTAAATAGGGGATCGGGGCTAATACTCTCAAAACGACTGTCCGAGTTGTTACATCCTCCCCCTCTTAAAACATTTGTTCGTCCTCGAACGAGTATAGAGACATACCTGAAGTTGTGAAAAGATGAGGATAACGGCTGCACATATCATGATCGGTCTCCCACGTCGCCTCCTCGACCGACTGACCCCTTCGCTGAACCTTCACTTAAGCAATGTTCTTTGACCTCAGCTTTTGCACCTGCTTGTCCAAACTAGCCACCGACTCCTCAACATAAGATAAATTCTTGCCCAACTGGACTGAAATGAAATCCAACACATGAGACGGATAACCGTGATTCTTCCGGAGCATAGAAACATGAAATACCAGATGGACTCCTGCTAGGCTCAGAGGCAAGGCAAGCTCATATGCAACCTCCCCAACACGTCGCAACACCTCGAATAGGCCAATAAACCTTGGGCTCAACTTACCCTTCTTTTCGAACCTCATAACACCCTTCATGGTGACACCCAGAGCATGACCCGCTCTCAAACCATGAATGCAACATCGCGAACCTTCGGATCTGCATAACTCTTCTGTCTGGACTGGGCTATGCGGAGTTGATCCTCAATACCTTAACCTTCTCCAAAGAATCCTGAACAAAGTATGAACCCAATAACTTAGACTCGCCCAACTCGAACCAACCCGCTGGAGACCGACAATGCCTACCATAAAGAGCCTCATACGGTGTCATTTGAATGCTCGACCGATAACTGTTGTTGTAGGCAAACTCCGCCAAGTGGCAAGAACTGGTACCTCCAAACTCCATCACACATGCACGGAGCATATCCTCTAATATCTAAATGGTACGCTCGGACTGTCCGTCCGTCTGATGGTGAAATACTATGCTCAACTCAAACCAAGTACCTAACTCAAGTTGTACGACCCTTAGAACCATAATGTAAAGTGTGTACCCCAGTCATAGATGATAGATACCGGCACGCCATGATGCCTGACAATCTCGCAGATATAAACTCGAGCAAGCTGCTTGGAACAATAAGTAGTCATCACAAGAATGAAATGAGCTGACTTGGTCAGCCTATACACAATCACCCATACTATATCAAACTTCCGCTGTGTCCGTGGAAGCCCAACAACGAAATCCATAGTGATCTGCTCCCATTTTCACTCTGGAATCTCTAACTTCTTAAGAAATCCACCTGGCCACTGATGCTCATACTTTACCTGCTAGCAATTTAGACGTTGAGCTACATATTCTACTATGTCCTTCTTCATTCTCCTCCACCAGTAATGCTGCCTCAAGTCTTGATACATCTTCGCGACACCTAGATGAATGGAGTACTACGAACTGTGAGCCTGCTGGAAAATCAACTCACGCAAACCATCTACATTGGACACACATAGCCTGCCCTACATCCTCAATGCACCATCATCTCCAATAGTGACCTACTTAGCATCACCGTGTCCTTAAGGATAAGCAGGTGGAGGTCATCATACTGACGCTCCCTGATACGAACATAAAGAGAAGATCGAGAGACCACACGAGACAACACTCGACTCGGCTAAGAAATATCCAATCTAACAAACTGGTTGGCTAAGGCATGAACATCCAACGCTAATGGGCTCTCTGCTGCTAGTAAATATGCTAAGCTCCCCAAACTCTCTGCCCGGTGACTCAAGGCATCGACCACCACATTGGCCTTCCCGAGATGGTATAAAATGTTGATATCATAATCCTTAAGCTACTCCAACCACCTCCGCTGATGCAAGTTAAGATCCTTCTGTTTGAACAGATATTTCAAACTCCGGTGATCGGTGTAGATCTCACAAGGGATACCGTACAAGTAGTGCCACCAAATCTTCAAAGAATGAACAATAGCTACTAACTCAAGGTCGTAGACATGATAGTTCTTTTCATACACCCCCAGCTATCTAGACGCGTAGTGAATCACCCTACAATCCTACATTAATACTGTGCCGAGCCCAATCTGTGACACATCACAATATATACAGTATAAGACCCCGAACCTGTAGGCAATAATAATACTGGGGCTGTAGTCAAAGCTGTCTTGAGCTTCTGAAAACTCTCCTCACACTTCTCTGTCCACCTGAATGGAGCACCCTTCTGGGTCAACCTGGTCATAGGTGCTGCAATAGATGAGAAACCCTCTAGAAATCGACGGTAATACCCTGCCAACCCAATAAAACTCCGGATCTCCGTAATTGAGTACGGTCTAGGTCAACTCTGCACTACTTCAACCTTTTTTGGATCCACCTTGATCCCATCACTCGACACCACATGACCCAAGAATGCCACTGAGTCTAGCCAAAACTCACACTACGAAAATTTTGCATATAACATCTTTTCTCAGTCTGAAGCACAGTCCTCCGGTGCTTCTCATGATCCTTCCGAGTTCGGGAGTACACCAGAATGTTGTCAATAAACACAATGAAGAATTAGTCAAGATAGGGCCTGAACACACTGTGCATCAAGTGCATAAATGCTGCTGGGCCGTTGGTCAGCCCAAATGACATCACAAGGAACTCGTATTGACCATACCGAAACCTGAAAGCAGTCTTCAAAAATCTGGCTCCCGAATCTTCAACTGATGATGGCCTGAATTTAAGTCAATCTTGGAAAACACTCTAACACCCTGCAACTGATCAAATAGGTCCTCAACACGAGGCAATGGATGCCTATTCTTCAATGTAACTTTGTTCAACTTGCGCTAATCAATGCACATACGATTAGAACCATCCTTTTTCTTTACAAACAAGATCGAAGCACCCCAAGGTGACACACTAGGCTAAATGAATAAATTATCGAGCAACTCCTAAAACTGCTCCTTCAACTCCTTCAACTCAGGAAGATCCATACGATATGGAAGAATAGAGATGGGCTGAATGCCCAACAACAAATCAATACCGAAGTCAATATCTCTGTCGGGCGGCATGCCTAGATGATCCACTAGAAATACATTTGGAAAATCCCTCACTACTGGAACTGGCTAAACTATAGGGGTATCAATACTGACATCTCTCACATAGGCTAGATACGCATCACACCCCTTCTCAACCATTCGTTGAGCTTTAAGAAATGAAATAACTCTGCAGGGAGTATACTAAGGAACCTCTCTACTCTAATCGTGGTAATCTTGGCATAGACAGCGTCATGGTCTTGGCGTGACAATCAAGAATAACATAATGGGGCGACAACCAGTCCATGCCCAAAATAATATCAAAATCTACCATATTGAGAAATAATAAGTCGACTCTAGTCTCAAAACCACTAAGAACAACCAAACACGACCAATACGCACGGTTAACAACAATAGAATCTCCCACAGGTGTAGACACATAAACAAGAGAACTTAAAGAATCACGAGATACGCCCAAATACGTGGCAAAATAAGATGACACATAGGAATAAGTGGATCCTGGATCAAATAAAATCGACGCATCTCTATGATAGATCGGAACAATACTTGTAATAATAGAGTCGGAAGCAACTGCCTCTGTACGATCATGAAGAGCATAATATCTTGCCTGACCTCCCCCTCTAGGGCGACCTCTACCTCCCCGATCTCCACCTCGAGCTGGCTGAGCAAGTGGTGTGGTAGCCGGTGCTATAATCATAGCCCGAGGATTTGGTGGAGCATGTGGTGCCTGAGAATTTTGTGGAGGTGCACCCCTCCTAAGTGTGGGGTAATCCTTTACCATATGGCAAGTGTCGCCACACTCAGAACAAACTCTCAAAGGGCGTGGCTTCTGTGACTGGCTCGGGCCAGGTCTACTGGACTAATCTCTAAAAACACCCCGTGTAGGAGGTGCACTTGATAATGGCAGTGCATAATAAGGCCAATATCCTAGCAATACTCACAACCCGTTGGTACGAAATATCCATCTCCAACTCCCGGGCCATGCTAAGCCTGATACGTGAATGGAGTCCCTCGATAAACTAACGGACCCTCTCTCGAAGTGTAGCAACCCAGGTCGGTGCATGGCTGGCCAAATCACTGAAGCAAACTGCATACTCTGACACAGTCATAGAACCCTGGCGCAACTACTCAAAATTCGCGCACTATGCGTCTCTGAGACTCTAGGGAACAAACTCCCTCAAGAACATGTCTGAGAATTGAGTCCATGTAAGTGAAGCTGCCTTAGTCGGACTACCCAACTCATAAGCACACCACCACTGATAGGCTGCTCCTCTAACTTGGAATGTAGTAAAAGAAACCGTACTCGACTCCGCTACACCCATCGTATGAAGAATACAATTACACTCCTTTAGAAAACCTTTGGCATCCTCTAACACCAATCCACTGAAGTTAGGAAGGTTGTACTTCTTGTACCTCTCAAGTTTGAGCTGCTTCGCCTCAAAAAATTCTACCCTAACCTCGAGCTGCACTGGAGCTACAGGTTGCATCGGTATAATCTATGGAACCTAGTCGACCTGAACCTGCTGCTCTAGGGTGCGAGCGGCGGGAGTCTATGCTACTCCCTTGTCCTGAGATATGGAAAGAGAAAGTGTAATCAATTCAAACTGATCCAATGTGCTAAACATGAAAAAACAGGGTTAAAGTCTCCTGGAGGGCTGGTGCAGCAGCAGGTACCTCAGGTGCCTGCCCTCCAGCTGGGGCTACTGGGGGCTCCTTTATAGCAGCTCGTCTGGGTGCTCAGGCTGCACCACATGGACGTCCTCAGCTTCTATGCCGACCCCGGCCTCTCGCGGCTCCAGCAGGGTTCGCGGGTGCCTGGTCATCAAATCCTCCTGTACGTGTCCTCACCATCTGTAAGAGAATAGAAGAAAGAAATTCATAATTTTGAAGTAAAAAATTTTGCACGACAAAGAATAAAAAAAGTGTAATGTTTACTAACAGTTCCATAGCCTTCCGAAGATAAGTACAGACGTCTCCGTACCTATCCACGAGACTCTGATAAACTTGCTTGTGACTCACGACACCTATGAACCTAGAGCTGTGATACTAACTTGCCACGACCCAAATCACCCTCCGTAAGACGTCGTGGTGGCACCTAGTCTCTACGACTAGGTAAGCCTAGAAAATTGTGGAATAACAGAAATGAAAACAAAATTTAACAAGTAGACTGCAACTGATAACTATAAAATTATAAAATTCTACTCAGTATGTACAAGTAACCTAGCACTAGAGTATACACAGAGTTCTCAAAACCTGGAAATCATAATTCACAAGCTACAAAAGAAAAACTAGTATCTCTATACACCAGAGTCTAAGAAAATACGGAAAGGTAAACGACATATGAGGGAATAAAGGGTGGACTCCGAGGTCTGCGTACGCGCATAATACCTTGAAGTCTCCAAAGTCTCGCTGCTCACTGATAACAAGGCTGATAAGAAGTACCTAGATATGCACACAAAACATGTGCAGAAGAGTAGCACGAGTACACCACAACGGTACCCAGTAAGTGCCAAGCCTAACCTCAATAGAGTAGTGACGAGGCCAGTTTCGGGCTCTACAGGATATACTAATAAGACAAAGGATAAAATAAAATGAAGAAAGACATAGAATTTAACAGAAACAATTCACACAAAAAAAACAACTCATCACAATGAGATAATAAACAAGGGCGCTTCCGAGATACCGTCTCATAGTCCGAAAAGTAAATACTCAACAGAAGATCTCCTGAGATACCTTCTCGTAGTCCCTAAAGTAAATATGCAAGGAGATCTCTCGAGGTACCGCCTCGTAGTCTCACAAGTAAATGTGCAGGGGGATCTCCCGAGGTACCACCTCATAGTCTCAAAAGTAAATGTGCAGGGGGATCTTCCTGTCACGTCCCCTTATTCTCGCAAAATTGGCTTTCGACATTTCTAGGACAACTCCTTTTTTTGGCATTGGGTAAGGAATTGGTAGAGTCGCCACCTAACGGATTAAGGTGCGTTAGGGAACCTAGAGTAATTAACTCAAAAAACCAGTTTGCATCACCAGAGATCGGGTAAAGGCTCAAATTACCTCAAGGGGAAGGTGTTAGGCACCCCTCGAGGTCCACAACGGTGGGTCCCGTCCGAACATAAATTAAGTGAATTAGTCTAAAAGGGGAAGAAACAGTTGGGACAATACAAATTACTTTAAACAGGATTTTAAGGGGGTCCTATGTTTTTTAGCCTATAAGATCATTCCATGCAATACTTTGTAACTCCCTCAGGTTGGGGTGTTACTCACAGCATTAGCGCACGGGCTATCATCTCCTTACTACCCAATTACTATCTTTAAGTTGTTACCTAAGTGTTCTAGTGGTTTCTAGCCCGTTCCTCATGCGTGCACTACCCGTCCCTTACCTATGGCCCTAGAGGTATTATTCCTCTACTTAGGATGGTTCTAGATCAATATATGTTACTTAAAAATGAGAAATCTAGGCGACAAACAAAAGACAAGTAGGACTCTCAAATAAAGAGCAAATATGGGCTGACATTGACCTCCACAAGTAGACAACAAAAGTACGCAATTGCATCAACAAACCTTGTTATTAAGAATCCTATAAAAAGGATATCTATGTGAGAAAAAACCCATAATAGAAAGGCAGTTTTATTAAGGCGAGCATTGGGACCTATTTGTTTGCCTACTCATTTTATTCAACATAAATCTGGGCATTTCAGGCAGCAATATTTCACAATTTTAGGCCCAGAATCACTAGTAAGTCCTACATATTGCCTAAGTGATTGCCAGAATCAAGAATTCAAAATTGATTAAGATAATCCTATAGGCATGATTTCTACGAGTTTATTAATTACAGACCTATGGACATGGTTTCTAAGTGTAGTATTGATTTTAACCCATAAATACAAGTTTTTATTCCTTTTGAAAATCCTATAGGCATGCTTTCTAATTGCCGAATTGATTTAAACCCCTATAGGCATGATTTCTAAGTTTAAAACTGATTTTACCCTATAGGCATGATATCTATTAACTTTAAATCCTATAGGCATGGTTTCTAGGTTGAAACTGATCTTTTTTATTTCCTATAGACATGATATCTATTAATTGTATCTGGACAGAAATTAAATAGATTGCCAGATAATCAACTCAAACAAACAAAGGTCCTATAGACATGGTCACTAATGCACATTGGGTTGAAAATATGTGTAGATCCTATGAACAGGATTTGTAATGCAGAATTAAACGAAATGTCTTATAAGCAGGATCTCTAGTATGCAAACACATAATCAAAATAATCAGGAAAATCCTATAGGCAGGATCTCTAAACACAGTCTAATACTCACATAATGCAATCAACATAACTAAATCCTATAGGCAGAATTTCTACCTAGTTTTAGCAAAAGATATAAGAAAAAACCCCTAAAATTTACTAATAAACCCCAAATCTGTTATTATAGAGATTGTTACAGCCAGAATATCGAATGAAGAACATAACAATTACACTATAGGGAGCCTTCATAGCCCCAATCTAAACCTGGTAACTAGGCCTTCCAACATAACAACTTTGGAGCATAGTAGTGATCCATCCATGACACATTAAAATCCGGCTTCCAGTGTGTCAAAGTTCCTAAGGGCCTCGTGGACCTAGGGCAATGCTCACACCAGAACCACATTCAGAAAGATAACTCATAATAGATTGGGAAACCAGCCCCAATGTGTCAGAGTTCAAAGGAGTCTCAAGGACCCTAGGCAGTTCTCACACTGTGGGTGGTGAGAACCCAAAGGACTAAGAGTAGGGGTTTGAAAACCAGTACATAAAGGGAAGGAGGGGGGAGGGGGGGCAGGTTTTAAAAAATAGTTCAATTTTCAGAAGAGAGAAAGTTTAGAATACAGAGTTGCAAGCACAACTGCACCAAGAAACAAACAAGTTCATGTTCAGCACATAGTTCAAACAAATTGGCATTGGATTAGGCTAAATATTCGTGCTAGTATTAAATCAATCATTGCTTAAACACAAAAGCAATTAGGCAGAATCACTTGAATTAAATAGATGGGAAATATGAATTAATCCACAAACATATTTTGGTTACATGCTTATCGTATCTTGCAAAGTTCAGTTGGCTATAATTAAGCCCATGAGGTGCAGAGACATGATGCTAGAGGCAACAAGAGAGCGCTTAGTCTTGTGCAAGGTTGAGGGAAGAGCTTATCCCGAGAGAAGAGAACGATACAAAAGAGATAATGCTTAGTCTCGTGCGCGATTTGGGAAAGTACTTAGTCCCATGCAAGGGGAAGGCAGTTCTTAGCCTTATGCAAGTAGGGAGGCAGGGCTTAGCCTCATGCAAGTGATCTGATACAGGGCTTAGTCTCATGCAAAGAGAAGGCAGTGTTTAGCCTTATGCAATTAGGGAGGCAGGGCTTAGCCTCATGCAAGGTTAGGGACAGTGCTTAGTCCCATGCAAGGAGAAGGAAATGCTTAGCCTTATGCAAATAGGGAGGCAGGGCTTAGCCTCATGCAAGGTTCGACACAGTGCTTAGTCCCATGCAAAGAGAAGGAAATGCTTAGCCTTATGCAAATGGGAGGCCGGGCTTAGCCTCATGCAAGGTTCGGGACAGTGCTTAGTCCCATGCAAAGAGAAGGCAATGCTTAGCCTTATGCAAAATGGGAGGCAGGGCTTAGCCTCATGCAAGGTTCGGGATAATGCTTAGTCACATGCAAAGAGAAGGCAGTGCTTAGCCTTATACAAGTGGAGATGCAAGGCTTAACGTCATGCAAGGTTTGGGAAAGTGCTTAGTCCCATGCAAAGAGAAGGCAGTGCTTAGGCTTATGGAAGTGGAGATGCAAGACATAGCCTCATGCAAGGTTTGGGACAGTGTTTAGTCCTATGCAAAGAGAAGGCAGTGCTTAGCCTCATGCAAGGTTCGGGATAGTGCTTAGTTCCATGCAAAGAGAAGGCACTGCTTAGCCTTATGCAAGTGGAGAGGCAAGGCTTAGGCTCATGAAAGGATTGAGACAAATCTTAGTCTCATGCAAGTGTAAGAGTAAGAGTGAAGTATTCTTAGCTGACAATGTGCTTCGTTCTTAGCGATTGTGTCGTTGCGAAGGTGTTTATCATGATGATATAGTCCTGAATCCAAAGAAAATTTGTGAGTTTTGAGGGGAGGTTAGTTCGTGCCATTACTTGCTCGATTTGCTCCGCTCTGCCTGAAGATCATGTTTAAGTTATTGGGGTAGCATTTGGTTAAAGTAAAGTTTCTTTTCAAAAGCATGCGTGTATAATTAAAGACATAGTAATATGCAGTTTAGAAATTAGTTAGATGAACCGGTAATTATGACATTATCAGACACATTGCGACTTCCTCTGCTGTAGAATTTTGAGCGCCCTCCTCAAAATTCTGCCGCAGTTAACTAGATGACCTTTATGACTGTTCCATACATTGCGGTTTGCTGAACTTGCTTCAAACTTTTGAGGGTCTTTCTCAAAATTCTGCCCCAGTTTCTGATTGTGTGGAAAATGAATTATTTTTTGAATTGTGACCAAACCTACAGAGCTGCTTCGTATTCCCTCTTAAACGGAAATCAGGTCGAGCATAGTTCAATTTACATTATATAAAGAAACATAAATGGTTTACACATAGTATCTTTTGACTGCATCTGAATTGATTGGCTTTGGACAGATTTCTCCGTCAATTTCTACGAGTATGAGTGCTCCTCCTGTCAATACTATGTGAACCATGTAAGGACCTTACCAGTTGGGAGAGAATTTCCCTTTGGCTTCATCTTGATGCGGGAAGATTCGTTTCAGCACCAGCTGCCCCGGTGTGAACTGTCTTGGTTTGACCCTTTTGTGAAGGCTCTGGACATTCTGTTATGATAATTCTAACCGTGACATACTACATTCATCCTCTTTCCTTCTATGAGGGCTAGTTTCTCATAACGGCTCCTTATCTATTCTGCGTCACTAAGTTTGGCTTCTTGTATGATTCTCAAGGAAGGAATTTCTACCTCGATGGGAATGACAGCTCGGTACCATAAACCATAAGATTGGGGGTTGCCCCGGTTGAAGTACAGACGGTGGTACGGTATCCTCGCAAGGAGAATGGTAATTTCTCGTGCCATTGCTTGTGATTCTCTACCATTTTCCTTAGTATTTTCTTGATGTTTTGTTGGCGGCTTCCATAGTTCCATTCATTTGAGGCCTGTACGATGTGGAATTTTTGTGTTTGATTTTGAAAGTTTCACACATGTCTTGTCACGCCCCTAAACTGAGGGACGAGACCGGCGCCTAACCGGATGATCCCGGTCAAGCGGACCTGGTTTGCCTTTCCTACCCAATGCGTTGCCCCGTGTCTATAATATACCTTGTTCCATATGAATTTGCCAATTTAAATTCATAGTATGATTTACACCATAAGTTCATTTTCCTATTTTAACTTTCAACATTAGATAATCCAAAAACATATATAATACATAAAACTTTTTCAATACGGACCACGATTTCGACCGAACGCAGCTGCTGCCCAAAATAGATATATACAACCCACACAGTGTCTACGGAGCCTCTAAGAGTACTAGCAGTTTTACATAAACTTGCTGGCAACAAGGCCCCGATTATACCTTTAATGAAACAACATATACAAAAGAAGACGGTATAGACTACACACGACCCCGAGAGGAAGTGGGCTCATCAGAACTGCTGAAGGGATGAAGAAAAGGCACCACTATCGGCGAACGGAGCTACCTTCTATAGAACCACCTACATCCATATAAACGATGTAGCGCCCCCGGCAAAAGGGATGTTAGTACCATTGAATAATACTAGTATGTATGAACAAACTTTACTCTAAGTAAAATCAAAGCAATGCGCACATAGAAGGAAGTCAAAGAAACCAAACAATCATTGCACAGAGATACAGAGAATCACAAATGAGATTTTCACAGTTCCTTACTTCAATTGTTCTCCTGTTGCGGCGCGCAACCCGATCCCACCTTACAATCATATGCCACCCTTATTTCTTCTCATAATTAAACCCTTATTTCTTCTAATGTGCCGTGCAACCCGATCCCACCGTAAAATCGCATTCCACCCTTATTACTTCTCAATATATCATCCTTATTTCACCTATTGCGGCGCTCAACCCGATCCTACCGGACAATCACATTTCATAGCAACAACAATAGCCCACAACAAAAAATTTCTTTACCAAACAGTAAGTCATGTACAATATGCCATAATTATTTAGCTTAATAAAATCAGTCCACATTTACTTCCCATCATTTGTAGCAACATCAACCAACAATTCAACCACAAAGATTCTCATCATCAAGTACATTCATTCGTAACAGCCAAATAACCATATGAAATCAAGGCCACAGAAATCTTTACCAAACAGTGAGTCAAATGCGGTATGCCATCAACATATAGCTCAATTAGTTAAATCCACATTTCCTTTCCATTATTTACTACACAACATTTAGCACTTAGATACATTCAACAATTGGATTCGTTATCATTTCTTTTGTTTGGTAGCACAACCTTTCATACCGAGATGTTCAAGCACATAACGAGTTTTGCACATGATAGAGTAAGCACAAGGAATCACCCTTTTCACAATCTCACATAGCATGGTGGCATGGAAAATCAACTAGGGCAATCAGAGAATAGAATCTTACGTCTCAACACATTAGAACAATCAATTGACATATTCATAAGCCAGGAACTCATACCGAATGCTCAGACACCAACATGGCGACTCTACAAAGATTAAAGTTAGCCATACATACCTCGAGTCAGAATTTCCCTTCAATATCTATTCTCAAACCACCGGACCTTCTAACGCCTTCAATCCAATTTACAAGATGACATGTTTAGACTTAGAGTTAGAAATCATGAACTCATTTGGGCATTTTATCAAACACTATGTGATCCCTTAGATTAACTAAACCCTTTTTAGTGAAAGACCACTCTAACTTGCTTCTCTTTACTAGATTATGGAAGACTATTCACATGCATGCAAGGTCTTAACTTTCATTCTCAAGAACCAACCTATGTGTGTTTTATTCTTAACTAAAATCTGAGAATTTGGGGAAATAGGGTGAAGACTTACCTCTTGTGGTGAAGAAGACAACGACTACTCGAAGATTTCCAGGCCTGAGTAGAGGTGGTGGACTGATTTGATGAAGAAGATGAGTTTCTCTCACTAAACTCACTCCCACTTCTCTCTATTTTAGTCAGATAGATGTAAAAAAATGAAGGGGAGGGGTATTTTATTAAACTAGGGGTCGGGTTTTAAATTCAGAAATTAGAAGCCCCGAAGCAGGAAATGCGGTCAGGAATGCGATCGCAATTCTGCTATGCCGTTCACATTCCTGTCGCATAAATGGCTCTCAGCTGGGCCAAAAAGGAAAGCAGGCTGCCCAGGTATGCGACCACTATGCGGTCCGGATACCTGTTATGCGATCGCATAGTGCGTCGCATAACTCCCTCCACAAGAATCAAGGTGCAAGAGTGCGACAACCATGCGGCCCGCATTCTTAAAATGCGATCACATCTTGGGCCGCATAGCTGTCCTTGAAATGGACAGCAACTGTCCAGGTATGCGACCACTATGCGGTCCGCATATCTGATCTGCGATCGTATAGTGGACCGTAGATCCGCGAAATTTTGGGAAATTATATTCTTTAAGTTTCGGGATACTTTTACTTCAAAAAGGGTCCATATTTAAGAATTTCTACAGTTATAACAACATGGGAACCTACCCGGGTATCGTCTTTAGTTAAAATTTTTACGGGTCTTTACATCCTCCCCTTCTTAAAATCATTCGTCCTCGAATGAGGATCGGGAATCATTTAGGTATCAAAACACAAGATGCTAACCCCCAACTTTCACTAACTCTGATATTTTCTAAAGATTTTACTAGGGTTTCCTTTGTAATTAGGCCTATCTACCTGTCAGAGAGCCCCTGAAACGAACTTTTAACCATTTTCACATATTTTCAATTACTCTAACAACTTTCACATAATTCAGTCATCTCCACAAGTCGTATATATTCAACTACTTCAACCAGCTACACATAGTTCGTTTAACACCACAAATTTGCACATAATTCAACTATTATAATGAGTTGCACATAATTAAGCTATTTCAAGGATTTGCACATGATCCAACTATTCATAATACCTACAAATTTTGTACAAATTTGAGAAGTCACAACAGTAGGATAATTAGGGGAGTGGGGGTTTTTTTGCACAAAATTTTGACACAAAGGTGAAATTGCTTAGAGATGGCAGTTCTCACGACCCCTATTAGACTTATTCAAATAAATGGGGATATTTCTCTTTCATTTCATTTTTCGCTTCCCACGTGGCTTCTTCGACTTGTTGACTCCGCCATAATACTTTAACTGAAGCGTCCTCTTTATTTCTCAATCTACGAACTTGCCTATCAAGAATAGCAACCGGAACCTCTTCATATGAAAATTCTTCATTAATTTCAATGGTCCCGACTGGCACGATGGCAGCTGGATCTCCAATTACCTTCTTTAGCATGGACACATAAAACACTGGATGTACTAATTACATTTCAGAGGGAAATTCCAGCCTATACGCTACTTTCCCTATACTTTGAGCGATCTGATATGGACCGACGTACCTCGGGCTCAGTTTTCCTTTCTTCCCAAACCGGATCACTCCCTTCATGGGAGACACCTTCAAGAATACCCATTCATCTACTTGAAATTCCAAATTTCTACGACGAACGTCCGCAGAGGATTTTTGACGACTCTGAGTAGTTTTCATCCTCTCCTGAATGACTCTAACCTTTTCCATAGCTTGGTGCACAAGATCCGGTCCTAGCAGTTCCACCTCACCAACCTCGAACCATCTAATCGAAGACCTACACCTCCTACCGTACAATGCCTCAAATGGGGCCATATGAATACTAACATGAAAGCTGTTGTTGTAAGAAAATTCTATAAGCGGCACGTGATCATCCCAGCTACCCTTGAAATATAAAACACAAGCCCGTAGTATATCTTCAAGCGTCTGATTAGTCCGCTCCGCTTGGTCTTCCGTCTGTGGGTGGAAAGCTGTGCTGATATTTACCTGAGTACCAAACCTTGCTGAAATTTCCTCCAAAAGTTAGCTGTGAATTGGGCCCCTCGATCCGAGATAATAGAAACTGGAGTGCCATGGTGTCTGACTATTTCTTTGAGATACAATTGAGGGTACCGTTCTGCAGTATCAGTGGACTTGACTGGCAAGAAATGTGTTGACTTCATGAGTCGATCCACTATTACCCAAATTGAGTCAAACTTGCGCTGAGTGCGGGGTAATCCTACCACGAAGTCCATATTGATCATTTCCCATTTCCACATCGGTATTTCCA
This sequence comes from Nicotiana undulata, assembly GCA_005239495.1. Classification (NCBI taxonomy): domain Eukaryota; kingdom Viridiplantae; phylum Streptophyta; class Magnoliopsida; order Solanales; family Solanaceae; genus Nicotiana; species Nicotiana undulata. The sequence goes on from ML241989.1 coordinate 43,965, forward strand.
TAAGCTGCGTCAACCCACCGGGCCTCTGATGCTCGGCCTTCACTTGCTGACAATTCGGACACCTAGCCACAAAGTCCGCCACACCCCTCTTCATACAATTCCACCAGAAAAGCTCCTTGAGATCGCGATACATTTTCGTAGAACGCGGGTGTACAGAATACCTAGAATTGTGAGACTCTTCCATAACTCTCTCCCGAAGATTATCCACATCCGGAACACATAGCCTCCCTTGGCACCGCAAAACACCGTCATTATTGCCGAGTGAAAATGCTGAAGTCTTATGATTCAAAATTGCTTCCCTCAATTGTGCCACAACTGGATCCCTAAATTGATTTCCTTTGACTTTCACTACAAGTGAAGACTCCGCTCCATTACGCACCACGACATTCCCCTCATCTGAGGCCGAAAGACAGACCCCCAGTCTGGCCAACGGATAAACCTCTCGAGCCAAAGGCCTCTGACCTGCTTCCAAATGTGCCAAGTTACCCATGGATTTCTGACTAAGAGCGTCGGCTACCACATTCGCCTTTCCTGGATGGTACAAAATATTCATATCATAATCCTTGAGCAATTCTAACCACCTCCGCTTCCTTAAGTTCAACTCCTTCTGTTTGAATAAATACTGAAGACTCTTGTGGTCTGTGAACACGTCCACATGGACCCCATAAAGATAATGCCGCCAGATCTTCAATGCAAACACAACCGTTGCGAGCTCTAAATCATGCGTCGGATTATTCTTCTTGTGATTCTTGAGTTTCCTTGAAGCATACGCTATAACTTTACCACATTGTATGAACGCACACCCCAAACCAACCCTCGAAGCATCGCAATAAACCACGAATCCCTCTGTACCTTCTGGCAAGGTCAACACCGGCTCCGAAGTCAATTTTGATTTCAATTCCTGAAAACTCTTTTCACAAGCATCGAACCACTGTAACTTAATCGCTTTCTGCGTCAGCTTAGTCAATGGGGAGGCGAGAGTAGAGAATCCCTCCACGAACCTCCGATAATATCCAGCTAAACCCAAGAAACTGCGAATCTCCATCGGGGTCGTTGGCCTAGGCCAATCCTTTACCGCTGCAATCTTTTGGGGATCAACCCGAATTCCTTCCCTAGAAACAACATGGCCCAAAAAGGTGACTGATTCTAGCCAAAACTCACATTTTGAAAACTTTGCATATAACTGGTGCTGATGAAGAGTCTGCAGAACTGCCCTGAGGTGATTAGCATGATCTTTCTGACTCCGCGAATAAACAAGAATTTCGTCAATGAATACAATCACGAAGGAGTCTAGGAACGGTTTGAAAACCCGATTCATAATATCCATAAAAGCTGCTGGGGCGTTGGTTAGTCCAAAAGACATTACCATAAATTCGAAGTGCCCATAACGAGTCCTGAAGGCGGTCTGGGAATATCCTGCTCCCTGATCTTTAACTGGTGATACCCGGACCGTAGATCGATCTTTAAGAAGAACCTAGCACCTTTCAACTGGTCGAACAATCATCTATCCGCGTCAATGGGTATTTGTTTTTGATGGTGACCTTGTTGAGCTGCCGATAATCAATACACATCCGGAGCGACCTATTTTTCTTTCTGACAAACAGAACTGGTGCACCCCAAGGAGACACACTTGGCCTAATGAAACCCTTTTCTAATAGATCTTTCAATTTCTCCTTTAACTCTCTCAATTCCGCCAATGCCATTCTGTAGGGTGGAATAGATATTGGCTACGTATCTGGCAATACATAAATCCCGAACTCGATCTCTCTATCTGGTGGAACCCAAGGAAGCTCATCCGGAAATACTTCAAGAAATTCATTAATAACCGGCATAGACTCGGGAGCAGGCACCTCTGAAGTGGTGTCTGCAACCCGGATCAAATGATAGATGCACCCCTTCCTGATCATCTTGGAGGCCTTAAGATAGGAAATAAACCTACCCCTCGGCACAACATCGTTCCCTTTCCATTCAATAATTGGTTCATTAGGAAACTCGAGCTTCATAATTCTGGTTCGACAGTCGAGTTTAGCAAAGCACGAGTAGAGCCAATCCATCCCCATGATAACATCAAAATCTACCATTCCTAGCTCAATCAGATCAACCGTGGTATCTCGACCACACACCGTGACAACACAATTCCTATACACTCGCGCGACCGTAATAGAATCACCAACCGTAGTCGACACTGAGAATCGCTCATGAAGCTGTTCGGGTTCTATCCCAAAACTCGAAGCAATAAATGGAGTAGCATATGACAATGAAGATCCGGGATCAATAAGAGCATAAACATCATGTGTTTGAACAGTCAGAATACCTGTGACAACATCTGGAGAAGCCCCCGCACTCTGGAGACCACTCAAAGCATAGAACCGACTGGGTCCCCCTTGACCCCGTGCTCTACCCCTAGCCGTACCGCGCCCTGCTGGTTCTGGAGGGCGTGCTGAAGACGTAGCGGCTGATGAACTGGATGGCTGAGCAATACCCCTACCTGTGCCTTGACTGGTTGCACGAATGTCTCGCTGAACATGGCCCCTCACTCCGCATCTATAGCATTCGAGGATATCTAAGTAACAAGGCTCAGGATGAAACCTTCCACACTTAGGGCATGGGGCTCTCCGCTGCTGCTGGAACCTCCCACCTCAACGACCCGACTGATGAAACCTCCTACTATCTGAATCGGGCCCCAAGTGAACTCCTTACTGATAAGTGTGCTGTGATGGCGGTGCACTGACTGAGGACTGAGCATAGGGCTGATATGGTCCTGATGACCCTCTCCCAAGGGCTGATCTCACACCTTCAATTGAACGCCCAGTGTTGCACGCTGACCGGGCCCTACTACTACTCTCTCTCTCCATTCTTATCTTCAATTTCCGAGCCTCCGTAGCCTAGGAAAATCCCACAATCTTCCCATAATTCATATTTGAGTGCAAAGCAGCTGTAGCATCCTCATTGATAACCACGGGACCAAGGCCCTAAACAAACCGACGAACTCTGGCCTCCATAGTCGGCATCATGTGGATAGCATACTTGGACAAGCGCACGAACTCCATATGATACTCCCACACACTCATGTTTCCCTGCTTAAGGACCTCAAACTCTGCAGAATGTACTGCCCTAGTCTCGGCAGGCAAGAAATGATCCATAAAAGCATCTACAAACTCATCCCACCTCGCCGGAGGGCTCCCCTCTCCACGGGAACTCTCCCACATCTCGAACCATGAATATGCCTCTCCCTTCAACCAATAGGAAGCTAACTCAACCCCCTCCGTCTCTGTAGCCTTCATAACCCGGAGAGTATTATACATTTCATCTATAAGATCCCGAGGATCGGCCCCTGGGTCGGTGCCTGTGAACTCTGGAGGGGCTAACCGTAGAAACGGGTTGACCCTGGAACCTGAAGAATCCCCTTGCTCGCTAGAGGACGCAGGGGCAGCATGTGATCTTTGGGCCTGGGAGGCCACTAGCTGAGTCAACATCTGAATAGCTCCCCTGAGGTCCCCATCAGAAATACTGGGACCGGAAGCTCGGACTGAGGAAGGATCAGGAACATCATCGGGAGGGACTGTGGCACCTTTCGCTGGAGCAGGAATTGGAACAGTTTGGCAAGGAATGGAAGGGTCAGGCTGATTCAGGGTCAGGGAATCATTCTCACCCGCACCATCAGATAAGGAATTTATGCCCACACTCGGGGTGGCATTGGCCTCTAGGCCGAGTCGGGTTCTCTTCTTGGGTTCCATTTACTAAAAATTGGAACGATGCGCGAGTTAGATAAAGATATTCTCACCTCCCACTTCATCGCACGACGCAGAATAATAATGAAAGGATTTTTTCCTAAATGTCCATGCAACCCCCTAATTATAGATGTGGTCGAAAACACACCAATAAGAAGGGCTCTACTAGACACGGCTCCGAGACACCCTAGGACACTTTTAAAACCTTAGGCTCTGATACTAAGTTTGTCACGCCCCAAAATTGAGAGACGAGACTGGCGCCTAACCGGATGATCCCGGTCAAGCGGACCTGGTTTGCCTCTCCTACCCAACGCGTTGCCCCGTGTCTATAATATACCTTGTTCCATATGAATTAGCCAATTTAAATTCATAGTACGATTTACACCATAAGTTAATTTTCCTCTTTTAACTTTCAACATTTGATAATCCAAAAACATATATAATACACACAGCTTTTCCAATACGGACCACGATTTCGACCGAATGCAGATACTACACAAAATAGATATATACAACCCACACAGTGTCTACAGAGCCTCTAAGAGTACTAGGAGTATTACATAAATTTGATGGCAACAAGACCCCGGATATACCTTTAATGACACAACATATACAAAAGAAGACGATATATATTACACACGACCTCGAGAGGAAGTGGGGCTCACCAGAACTGCTGAAGGGATGAAGAAAAGACACCATTATCGGCGGACGGAGCTACTTGCTATAAAACCACCTACATCCATATAAAAGATTTAGCGCCCCCGGCAAAAGGGACGTTAGTACCATTGAATAGTACTAGTATGTATGAACAAACTTTACTCTAAGTAAAATCAAAGCAATTACGCAGATAGAAGGAAGTCAAGAAACCAAACAATCATTGCACAGAGATACAGAGAATCACAAATGAGATTTTCACAGTTCCTTACTTCAATTGTTCTCCTGTTGCGGCACGCAACCCGATCGTACCTTACAATCATATTCCGCCCTTATTTCTTCTCATCAATCCACCCTTATTTCTTCTGTTGCTGCGTGCAACCCGATCTCACCGTACAATCGCATTCCACCCTTATTACTTCTCAACATATCATCCTTATTTCACCTGTTGTGGCGCGCAACCTGATCCCATGGACAATCTCATTTCATAGCAACAACAACAACCCACAATTCAATCACAAGGCTTCATATCATCAAGAGTATAATTTTATACCAACCATAAAAACATGTGTTCACAATAGTCTTTACCAAACAGTAAGTCATGTACGGTATGCCATAATCATTTAGCTTAAAAACATCAGTCCACATTTACTTCCCATCATTTGTAGCAACATCAACCAACAATTCAACCACAAAGATTCTCATCATCAAGTACATTCATTCGTAACAACCAAATAACCATATGAAATCAAGGCCACAGAAATATTTACCAAACAGTGAGTCAAATGCGTATGCCATCAACATATAGCTCAATTAGTTAAATCCACATTTCCTTTCCATTATTTACTACACAACATTTAGCACTTAGATACATTCAACAATTGGATTCGTTATCATTTCTTTTGTTTGGTAGCACAACCTTTCATACCGAGATGTTCAAGCACATAACGAGTTTTGCACATGATAGAGTAAGCACAAGGAATCACCCTTTTCACAATCTCACATAGCATGGTGGCATGGAAAATCAACTAGGGCAATCAGAGAATAGAATCTTACGTCTCAACACATTAGAACAATCAATTGACATATTCATAAGCCAGGAACTCATACCGAATGCTCAGACACCAACATGGCGACTCTACAAAGATTAAAGTTAGCCATACATACCTCGAGTCAGAATTTCCCTTCAATATCTATTCTAAAACCACCGTACCTTCTAACACCTTCAATCAAATTTACAAAATGACATGTTTAGACTTAGAGTTAGAAATCATGAACTCATTTGGGCATTTTATCAAACACTATGTGATCCCTTAGATTAACTAAACCCTTTTTAGTGAAAGACCACTCTAACTTGCTTCTCTTTACTAGATTATGGAAGACTATTCACATACATGCAAGGTCTTAACTTTCATTCTCAAGAACCAACCTATGTGTGTTTTATTCTTAACTAAACTCTGAGAATTTGGGGAAATAGGGTGAAGACTTACCTCTTGTGGTGAAGAAGACAACAACTACTCAAAGATTTCCAGGCCTGAGTAGAGCTGGTGGACGGATTTGATAAAGAAGATGAGTTTCTCTCACTAAAATCACTCCCACTTCTCTCTATTTTAGTCAGATAGATGTAAAAAAAATGAAGGGGAGGGGTGTTTTATTAAACTAGGGGTCGGGTTTTAAATTTAGAAATTAGAAGCCCCGAAGCAAGAAATGCGGTCAGGAATGCGATCGCATTCCTGCTATGCGGTCTGCATTCCTGTCGCATAAATGGCCCTTAGTTGGGAAAAAAAGGAAAGCAGGCTGCCCAGGTATGCGACTACTATGCGGTCCGCATACCTGTTATGTGATTGCATAGTGCGTCGCATAACTCCCTCTGCAAGAATCAAGGTGCAAGAGTGCGACAACCAGGCGGCCCGCATTCTCAAAATGCGATCACATCTTGGTCCACATAGCTTTCCTTGAAATGGACAACAACTGTCCATGTATGCGACCACTATGCGGTCCGCATACCTGATCTATGATCTCATAGTGGATCGCAGATCCACAAAATTCTTGGAAATTATATCCTTTATGTTCCGGGGTACTTCTACTTCAAAAAAGTTCCATTTTTAAGAACTTTTATAGTTATAACAACATGGGAACCTACCCGGGCATCGTCTTTAGTTAAAATTTGTACGGGTCTTTACATGGATTTCATCAAGTCACTATTGAGATTGGCGGCATTGTCAGTGATGATGGACTCTAGGACCTCAAATCGACAAATAATTCGGTCACGGACAAAATCTGCAACGACCTTCTTGGTCACAACTTTGTAGGATGCAACTTCAACCCATATAGTGAAGTAGTCGATGGCCACAAAAATGAACCGGTTCCCGTTTGAAGCGGTGGGCTCAATTGGACCAATGACATCCATTCCCCAGGTGGCAAAGGGACAAGGTGGGTTTGTTGAATTAAGCTCATTTGGTGGCATGTTTATCATGTCTACATGTATCTGGCATTGGTAGTATTTATGAACATACCAGATGCAATCTGTTTTCACAGTCATCAAAAAGTATCCGGCCCTGAGTATCTTCTTGGCCAAGACAAAGTCATTCATATGAGGGTCGCATGTTCCGACATGTATCTCCTCGAGCAATTTGGAAGCCTCTTTTGCGTCAGCACACCTTCACAGTCCCAGATCAAGAGTTTTACTATATAGGGTCCCTCCGCTTTGGAAGAAGTGACTGGACAACCTCCAAAGTGTGCGTTTCTGAGTATGCTTTGCTGCTCCGGGCATTCTCCTTTTGCCAAGTACTCTTTGATGTCGTGGAACCAGTGTTTTTCGTCCGTTTCTTCTTCAACATGAGCACAATATGCCGACTGATTATGGATTCTTATTGGAATGGGATCGATGAAATTCTTGTTTGGATGTTGTATCATTGATAACAAGGTGGCCAATGCGTCTGCAAATTCATTCTGAATTATGGTGACATGCCGGAATTCTATCTTTGTGAACCTCTTCTTCATTTCTTGTACATGATGCATATATGGTAGTATCTTGGAATTCTTGGTAGCCCACTCTTTGTACTTGGTGCACAAGCAGATCTGAATCGCCGATCACCAGCAGTTCCTAAATGTTAATATCAATAGCCAGGTTGAGCCCTAATATGCAAGCTTAATATTCTGCCATGTTGTTAGTTCATGGGGATCTGAGTTTTGCAGACACCGGATAATGCTGACCAGTTTCCAATACCAAAACGGCTTCGATGCTGACCCCTTTGAAGTTTGCCGCCCCGTCGAAAAACATTCTCCAACCATCGTATTCTTCAGCAATGTCTTCTCCTACGAATGATACCTCTTCATCAGGCAAATACGTTTTCAGGGGTTCGTATTCTCCTCCTACAGGATTTTCAGCAAGATGGTCTGCCAATGCTTGTCCTTTGACTGCTTTCTGAGTTACATAGATGATGTCGAACTCACTCAACAAGATTTTCCACTTGGCTAGCTTCCCAGTAGGCATGGGCTTTTGAAAGATGTACTTCAAGGGATCCATCCTTGATATGTGATATGTAGTATAAGTGTAAAAATAGTGCCTTAGCTTCTGAACTATCCAGGTTAGATCACATCAAGTGCGTTCTAGTAGAGAGTACCGAGCTTCATAAGGAGTGAACTTCTTACTCAAGTAATATATGTCATGTTCCTTTCTCCCCGTCTCGTCATGCTGTCCTAGAACACAACCGAAAACTCCATCTAACACTGCAACGTAGAGTAGTAGTGGTCTACCAGGCTCTGGAGGAACTAAGACTGGTGGTGTGGACAAGTATTCCTTGATTTTGTCAAAAGCCTTTTGACAATCCTCGGTCCAACTGGTTGCAGCATCCTTCTTCAGCATTTTGAAAATCGGCTCGCATATTACTGTGGACTGTGCTATGAAATGGCTGATGTAGTTGAGGCGTACCAAGAAACTCATCACATCCTTATTTCTTTTTGGTGTTGGTAATTCCTGGATGTCTTTGACCTTTGACAGGTCTAATTCTATCCCCCGGCGACTGACGATGAATCCCAACAATTTTTCGGCAGGAACCCCAAATGCACACTTTGCGGGGTTTAGCTTCAGGTTGTACTTCGGCAGCCGGTCAAAGAATTTCTTCAAGTATGCTATGTGATCTGCGACCTTCTTGGATTTAATGATGACATCATCCACATATACCTCTATCTCTTTACGTATCATGTCATGGGCAATGGTTGTCATGACCCTCATGTACGTGGATCCAGCATTCTTTAGACCTAATGACATCATTTTGTAGCAGTACACTCCCCACGCTGTAATGAATGCTATTTTCTCGGCGTTTTCTTCGTCCATCCATATCTGATGGTAACTTGCGAAGCAATCTATAAAGGACTGGAGTTCATGCTTGGCACAATTGTTGATCAAAATATGTATATTTGGCAGCCAGAAATCATCCTTTGGACTTGCTCTGTTGAGATCCCGATAATCAACACAGACTCTGACTTTCCTATCCTTCTTTGGAACCGCTACAATGTTGGCCAATCAGGACAGGTATTCTACTACCCTGAGGACCTTGGCTTTGATTTGCTTAGTAACTCCCTCCTTGATTTTCAGGCTCATATCTGGCTTGGATTTCCTGAGTGTCTGCTTTACTGGCGAACTCATTGGATTTGTGGGTAACTTGTGAGATACTATGGGTGTGCTCAACCCCGTCATATCATCGTATAACCATGCAAATATATCCTCATATTCTTTCAGGAATCGAGTGTATTCTTATTTCTCTGACGATGGCAAATGGATGCTTGTGCGGGTTTCCTTGATGGTTTCGGAATCCCCTAAGTTGACTATTCCGATCTCGTCTAGGTTGGAATTGGGCTTGTTCTCAAAATCCTCCACTTCTCTGACAATCTTCTCAGGTATTACATCCTCTTCCTCTATTTCTTCTGAATCACTATCCTTTTGTTGCGTTGTCTCATTACATGTCACATTCGTTGGTTCATCAAGGTAAGAAATACTAATGCTGTAGGGATAAAGATATGAAAGAAAAATAGTAATAAAAAAACATCAAGCCATTTAAAGCGTCAAAAATAATGATTTCAATAACTCAAATAATGGTTTTCGAAACGGAACACTAAAAATATTATTTAAAACAAAACGCAAAAGAGGAAATCATTTTCAAAAGTAAATAATGCTATCAGCCTTGTTACCCTGGGACTCGTTGGGCCCTTGATGGTTTATTAGTCCAGTTCTTGAGTAATGCTCCCTTCTCCACCGTATGGATTGTAGGGCCTTCCTCCTTCTCTTCCTCCTCGACTATCAAAGAACAGTACATATCTTCGTCTTCCAAGAACAAGTTCCTCAATGCTGCTAATGCTTTTTCTTCCTCTGATCGCCATATGATATCGGCCTGATGGAAGGCCTGATTCAGGTGCGGTACATGTTTCTCAAGAAGTATGGACCACGCCATGGTGGAGACAAATTTTGATATTCCTGCCAGTTGTACTGATATCCAAGCCCGAAGGTTGTACCATGGCGCTTCAGCTGTACTGGTTTGGAGATACCTTGAAGATTTTTACCAAGCCCCTTACCAGGTTCGTACCCTTTCCATGCAAATATGCTTTCTATCTTGCTACTCTACCACTTATTCTTCTCGATTGCGTTAACACGTGTCGCGCCCCCCTTTTTTTTCCACACGGGTTAGGTACGGAGAGATCGAGTTTATGACATTTTGGACAACTCCTTAAAGGAAGAGGTTTAAGGAAGAGTCGCCACCTAACGATTTCATGGTGCGTTAGGGCACCTAGAGTAAATAACTCATGAACTAGTTTGCATTACCAGAGATTGGGTAAGGGCTTGAAGTTATCCCAAGGGGAAAGTGTTAGGAATCCCTCAAGATCCATAATTGTGGGTCCCAACCAAGAAGTTTTGTGAATTTGGACAGTAAACAAATGACAAGCAAGGCTCACGTAAGAGGGGATTTCAAGTAAATGCTGAAATTGTTAAAAGAATTTTAAAGAATAGTAAAGTAAAATCATTTGAATGAAAATGTCCTAGGTTTAAAGTAATACGAATCACATCAATACAATACCCGGTATGTCACACCTCGAAGAGGGGCTACACGTGGTATTAGCGCACCGGTTATCCATATTCTTCCCTTCCCGCCCCGTTAAGGTATTTAAAATGCGTGTGTCGGTCACGAAGCATATTGCGTGCTATTACCCGTCCCATTTTATAAGTCCTGGAGGGTATTTAGGACTACTAATCCTACAAGGTGAGTACTAGGCTGAACCCCTAGGTTTAAAGGATAAAATTCTAAGCGACATGTAAAACAAATAGGACTACAGATATGGGGGAACACATAAGGGCAGATACGGGGCTCACAAATCCCTCCACAAGTAAACACGTAAATAGCACGTCTCAAACACAATCAAGGTCTCAAAGTCAGGATTTAAAACAAGTGTTTTTGAGTTGAAAATCAGTATGGATTCAGCAGTTTAGAAAAGGGGATTCCTTTTTGAAAACTCAGTAATAAAGCAGGAAGTTCTGTTTGAAACAGAGTAGTTAAAAAGAAGAGTGATTGATTTTAGATTCCAATAAGTAACAGAAAAATGCACAGCAGTTCAATGAAGTCCTCAGTAAAGCAAATGAAGAAACTTTAGAAAATTTCAGTAAAGCATGATTTAGAACGACAGAGTGATTTAAAGGGGCAAGTGACTTTTGGAAGATCAAGTAGTTTGAAGCAGAATAGGAGTCAGTAGTTTAAGGAAGACTTTAGTAAAATGAGAGTAAGTAAACGTTTTCAGGAAACAATAGTTTTAAAAATATAGATCAAGCATTCGATTGAATGGAACGATTTTTGCAAAGAGTGAAAACTGCCTCTGAAACCCAGTAATTCGAAAACACATAGAGCAGTAATCTAATTACTTAGTTAAAGAGGAAATGAATGCATCATTTCTAGAATCAGTGTTTGAAAACAGTAGAGTAGGAGTTTTTAGGAAATAAGGTGAACTTCAGAAAGAGATAAAACAGGAATGAAAAGCATCAAAGTTTAAGAATTTCAAAAAGGGACTGATTGGTTCTAATACATTCCAAGTGAAACACGATTAGGTTTTGGTTTAATAATGTATTAGGCCTAAAGTTTGTCTAGGCGTTCGTATACATTGCCTATTTGAAAGTGAGCATGCCGACTTCAGTTCCAATTTTAAGAGAGCTGATGCTATATTTGCAGATCGTTTCAACCAATTGACCACATTTTAGCAAGATTACCAGATTAGATACATGCTAACTGGGTGTTCAGCAAAATATAAATTGACACAAACATGCTGAAAGGTAAGGTCCTAAAGAACATGATATCTAATGCACACAAGGATACCTAAAGACATGGTTTCTAAATGTAATGTTTATGGAAATGCAGTAGACGTACATTATATTATTGCTTGTAGTTATTAACTGTGAAAAGGGCTTATAAAATGATAGGAACATAATAGACATGCTGGAATAAAGTACCTAAACATGATTTCTATTGCATGATATGCATGTCCTAAACAGGATACTATTGCACACATAGGGAAATAAATCCTATAGTCATGATTTCTACCCGTTACTATACTAAACATGCATAACCCCTTCCCATATCCACTATCCAGCCCCAATTATTCGTTTACAAATTATTACAGACCAAGAATAATAAATTACATCACTTAAAGGAAAATAAGAAGCTAATTCTATAGGGAGCCTTCAATCAGGCCCATATCTCCCAACCTCAATCCTTTAGAGTTTCACAACCTTTCATGGTCCGGGTGCGGCAAAGCTCCCCAAGAACCTCGTGGGTCCCTAGCCAATACCAACACCCAGACATATTTGCTAAAGTTGAGCATGTGTAGTGTGGATTACCATCCTCAGCGTGTCAAAGTTAAGAGGGAACTCAAGATTCCTTAAGCAATGCTTACACTGAGGGGGTAGAGCCTAAGTTTCTAGGAGTAGTGAGAAGTGCCAGGAGTGTATTTAAAAGAGAAAAAGAGTTTTTGAAAGACAGGATCCAGTTTGAAGAGCTTACAAACTGAAGATTTATTTTAACAGAATAGATTTTTGAAAAAAGTAGTAGTTTCTGAGAAGTACATATCAGAACAAGTCAATCAATACGAAGACAATGGGGATTGGGGACAAATAGGTCACATAATAGGCAAGAGAAGATGCATAGATTCAATAAAACATGTTTAAACATAGTTGCACAAATCAGAGGGGTTCATGGAATCAGGAAATGGCCAAGTTTAAACATGACAATAGACAGTAACATGATACAGCCATAACAGGTACAAATCAAGAATAAACAACAATCCTAGAAGCATTAGCATGTAAATCTTAAAGAGATGAAGCATGGTGAGTATTGAAAGCTAAACAAGAGACTTAATTGCAAGTTGAACAGTAGAAGCACAAGTAGAAGACAATTAGGAATATGATAAACTGAAGCAATAAGAAACACATTGGTTTGAGACTTGGAATTTAATTAGAACTTACCAATGAGAAAAAAGTAAGAAGAATGAAACAGCAAAATGAGCACAATGGTTAGTCTTGGCTTATGGCCGGCTAACAGTAACCAAGACCAAAGAGAGCAGTATTAGAGCAAAGAGTTTTGTAAGAGAGAGTAAGTTCTTAACACAAGTCTCTGTGTGTGTGAGAAGCTTAGAACAATGTTATTGTTTGTTCTTTGTTTAATAAAAGAGCATGAGTACGTATAGTTGATAACATGTGATCAAATAAGGTGAGAATCACAAATGCATGGTAATAAGAGAAGGCAGAATTCCAATCAGTCAGGAAATCAATGACATGGTTCCTTTGAATTATGGGATTCAAACTCAGAAATGGTAAAGACATGCAGCGACATAAGGTAAATAAAAATCAGTAAAAGGTTTAAATAAGGAAGGAATCCAGGTCTGTTAAGTAACAGGGGACTCGAAATTAATCAACCAAAGAATCAATATATTCATTCCCTTAAATCAAGGGATTCAAATTCAAACGGTAACACATATAGGCAAGGTAAAAGATCAGTCAAGACTTACTTTAAGGAAAGAATTAGGTTCACTAAGCAATAGAGTAGACAATTAAGACCAAGTTCAGAGATTCCAATTAAAGAGTGATTTATTGAAGTCAATCAATCTAACAAACGCGTAGCACTCATCAAAATAGGGAAATCAGTATCAGTTAGAAGGGAATTGCTAAACCCTACTTCAATCATATAAATAAAGAAGGCAAACAACCGTAGTAACATGCAGGCTTAGAAATATTTACAGTAAGAGGCCGGAGATAAACACACATATTAACATAATCACCCAGAGATGCCACAAACAAACTAAAGAATCATTCGAAGCATGATAATCACAGAAAAACTCTAGCAAGAATCGAGTTGTCAAGCTAACATGAAGAAGCAAACATAGAATTCTTAGAACATAGAATCAGTAGACATACAAAGGGAAAGTTCAAACAAACATAAGAAATCAGTTTAAACCGGTATAGGAAAGCTTAGAGGAAACCCTAATTTTAAAAAGACGCAAAAATGATTCAAAACTGATAGATCTTAAAGATTGAGTTGACAATAGTTTAAAACATAAGGAATAAGCTTAAAATTGCTAAAATAACAGAGATTTAAAAGGTCTAGGTCAAAACTAGGGTTTCATAAGAAACCAGAAAAAGTAGGAAAACCTGTCGTGAAACTGAGGGATAGTGGTGGTTATGTCATGATAATGTCAAAAACCCACCGGAGAGGCCGGAAATAAACCAAGCAGGAGCTCCAATAGTGAGTTGGGACATGGTTGAAACCTTCGAAAGCTTCAGAGATGAAGTGAACCGGAGAGAGGAGGCCTCATGGAGGCTGGTGGTCAGAGGTGTCCGGAGAAGGGAGGGGGTCCATCGGAGAAGCGGAGCCAAGGAGGCTTCTAGAGAAAGCTAGAGAGAGTAACAGAGAGATAGCGAGAGATGACGAGTCTCGAAAATGAGACGGGGGAAGGGGGGGGGGGGGAGGGGCTGTCTCTTTTACCCATTNAAATTGGCTAGGTTTTAAAATAAAAGTGGCTAGATATTAAATACCTTTAAAATAGATAATTAATTGACTAAAATAGCCCATAATTATATAAAAAATGAAATCAAGTTAAAATAGGTAAAATCAAAGTAATTAACTAATATTAGGTGTAAAAATGCATAAATTTCGAATTGAAAAAAATGCAAAAAAGTCCAATTGGGCCATAATTTAAAATTGTTGTAATTGAAATTAAATAAGACCCAACTGACTAATTTGTGAAATAATTGAATTTTACTGGATAAGGAATAATTATAAATAACATACTGAGCTAGGAAATATTTTAAAATTATTTCTAGCATAATTTATGAATTATTTAAACAGGAAAATAATTTAATAAGAAATATGGAAAATAGGGAAAAATGCTCATTATTACAAAGAATAATTTTGAAAGCTAGTATGCAAGTTTGAAAAAATAATTTGAGGAAAAATTGGGTATCAACAACTGCCCCTCTTTACCCGGGAATGATGAAAGAGTTGTCGGGTAAAGATATGATGGCCAATTTTGACCAGAGTGAAATTGTGGGGTAGAATTAGGCCGTACCCTGGCTTCTGAGTTGCCTACATAGCCCTGGTCTTACAGGAATCAGGCCGTATGTAGTTCCGGAATCATCGGCGAAATATACCGGTGATGTTTCACAAGAACGGACTCAAGGTGCAAGGTAAGGTAAAGTAGGAAGGTCTTACGGGATTGTATCGGAGAACTGGAGCGGTCCGCTCCTGCCTGGTTGGGCTGTTCCGGCCGGATTACCTGCAAGTAAATAACAAGCATATATCGTGCATAATATAAACATGATGCAAGTTCCCGTTGGACTATGAATGCTGTCTTTGAACAATTTAGGATGATGTCCTTAGACTATGATGTCCTGGGCCATGAATCGCTTGGTGTGGGATTCACAGGCTATGAAATGATGTTCTCGGGTCATGAGGATGGTTCCTTTGAATAATGATATGCAGGTTGAATGAAAGAGATCCTCAGGCCATGAAGATGGTGCCTCCGAACGATGACGCATTTGGACAAGTTGGCGATATTTCAGCCCATTAAGAATGCAGTAGTATGATGCTAACAAGACAGAGTTTAGTCTTGCGATTTGCGAAATAAAAGAGGGTCAGAGCTTAGCCCGAAAGAAAGCGTAAACAAATTATGTCACGAAAGGTGACTGCTTTGAAAGTTAGATAGGAGCTTTATGCAATAAAATAAGATGCAGGGGAGGTAGCGTGGAACCTCGGAAGGCAGAGTAGTAGCCTTATGCAGTGCAAGAAATAAAAATGCAAGGGAGGTAGCGTGGAACCTCGGAAGGCAGAATGGTAGCTTTATGCAGTGCAAGAAATAAAAATGCAAGGGAGGTAGCGTGGAACCTCGGAAGGCAGAATGGTAGCTTTATGCAGTGCAAGAAATAAAAATGCAAGGGAGGTAGCGTGGAACCTCGGAAGGCAGAATGGTAGCTTTATGCAGTGCAAGAAATAAAAATGCAAGGGAGGTAGCGTGGAACCTCGGAAGGCAGAATGGTAGCTTTATGCAGTGCAAGAAATAAAAATGCAAGGGAGGTAGCGTGGAGCCTCGGAAGGCAGAATGGTAGCCTTATGCAGTGCAGGAGATAAAATGCAAAGGGAGGTAGCGTGGAACTTTGGAAGGCAGAATGGTAGCCTTATGCAATGCAGGAAATAAAATGTAAGGGAGGTAGCGTGGAACCTCGGAAAACAGAATGGTATCCTTATGCAATGTAGGAAAATAAGAATGCAGGGGAGGTAGCGTGGAACCTCGGAAAGCAGAATGGTAGCCTTATGCAATGCAGGAAAATAAGAATGCAGGGGAGGTAGCGTGGAACCTCGTAAGGCAGAATAGCCTTATGCAGTGCGGGAAAATAAAATGACAGTAAGAGTTCTTAGCTGATGATAAACTGTGGTGATACGATTGTGGTGAATAAGCGCTGTTTGCGATGATAGTAAGTGTCAGCATGTGCGACGAGTTTGAGAGCGTCTTTTGAGAGATATACGTCTTGCGGAGATAATGATTTGTTTTGGGCTTTTGCCTTCTTCGTGCTTGCATCTAAAGAAAAATCGTGAGTTCTGTAAAGGGGAGGGTTAGTTCGCATTTCCTGCTAGCTTGGCTTGTCTCTTTGTATCACAGGGGTAGCGTTTCTAAACAAGCTTTTTTGAGAAGTAAATATGCACGGTTTTATAAAAATATGATATAACATATAATTGAAAAATAACTTTATTTGGGATGAACCGATGACCATGACGCGGTTCGAGACATTGCAACCTCTCTTGTTATGGAATTTCGACGGTCCTCAAAATTCTGCCCTCGTTTGATAGGTGAATGCTTCTGACTGTTTCTTGTGCGGCGCTTGATTGGACTTGATTCGGAATTTTGAGGTCCCTCCTCAAAATTCTTCCCCAGTTTCCATTCGTGGGGAAAATGAAATTTTTATTAAAATGTGACCGAACCCATAGGGCTGCCTACGTATCCCCTCTTAAACGGGAATCAGGTCAGGTGTAGTTCAATTACAACATTTGATAAAGCATGAAAGTTACACATAGTAATGCTTGACTGCGTCTGAGTTGATTGGTTTTAGCCAGATTTCTACATCCATTTCTGCAAGTATAAGTGCTCCTCCTGTCAGTACTCTGTGAACCATGTGCGAGCCTTGCCAATTAGGAGAGAATTTCCCTTTTTCTTCGTCTTGATGAGGAAAGATTTTCTTTAACACCAGATGCCCCGGTGTTAATCGTCTTGGTTTGAATTTCTTGTTGAAGGCTCTGGTCATTCTGTTATGATATAGCTGACGATAAAACACTGCGTTCATTCTCTTTCCGTCTATGAGGGCTAGCTATTCATAACGGCTCCTTACCCATTATGCGTTGCTGAGCTCAGCTTCTTGTATGATTCTTAGAGATGAAATCTCAACCTCGGTGGGAATAACTGATGAGTGGTGATTTTACCACTCATTTTACCCTTTTCTCATTAGATTTTGTATTGTTAAATGATAACTTGAGGTCGCTTTTAGTGTGTAATTGCTCTATTTGCAGGAAAATGATGCCATGAAGTGGTTAAGGTTAAATTGGAGTGAAATTGAGCAAAAGAGAGTAAATAAGAGAAAAAAGGGGAGCAATGGCTGAATGCGATCGCATACGCAACATGCGGATCGCATTTCGGACCCAGAGATTGCATACCGCAGCAGAAAGATGAGTCAAGTTTAATGAGTGAAATGCGGTCGAATATGCGATCGC
>ML241991.1:0-22546 GCA_005239495.1 Nicotiana undulata
AGTGTTAGTTTAGTAGTAAAATAGGAGTAAATAGCCTTAAACCCTAATCCTATATGTATTAGGAGTAGGACATGTATTGTCTATATATATAGGGGTCATTGTATCATTGTATGTAGGAAATAAAAAGATATTTTCTCGTGTATTCTCACAATGTCAAATCAAGTTCAGATGCTATAAGACTATATCTGGAGTGGGCGTACCCTTTCAATGAGAGATTAATTGTGAGACCTAATATTAACTACTTAACATTTACTATCATATTCACATGTATGAAAAATACAACTAGATAGGCAGTTTTGTGCAAGGTGAAGAAGAGGGGGGGGGGGGGGGGGGGGGGGGGGGACAAGAAACCAAATCAATTTAATGTTTGCACAAGGTAGTTCTTCACCTACTATTGTAATCTTTACCAAGGTGCTGCATAGGTTACCTCCTTTTGCTTTATTATGTGTTCCATCTTCCATGTAGTGTATTCTCCAGTAGCCTTAGTTTCAGTCAGTTTCCTTAAATTCTAGTATCCATCCTTTAAACATGCTGCTTCATTGAGTTTGATTTACTATTCATTCTTCTGTGCATGCAGGTTAAAGATAAAGGAATGTGGTTGACTTCTTACAAAGAAGTCTGTAATTCTCGAAGAGCTGCAGTTGTTCCTGGAATGTTCCCCTCTGGCAATGTCTATGTGGATGCACCTGAGCATGGCGATGATGCTAGTAGAAGTCAATTGCCTGACAATGAGAGTAATAGTAACTCTCAGAATGGTATTGGGGTGGTGCAGGATCCTACAACTCCAACTACAATCTTGGATGAGGAAGCTTCAACTCTACCATTGGAACGTTGTGTGAGGATAGTGCCACATGATCAGAACACTGGAGCCTTCTTTATTGCTGTCTTTCACAAGATTTCTCCTTTGCCAGGTGAGTTTAAATGCCAACTATTTGTCAGAAGTAGAAAATTGGGGCATTTAATATGCATGATATGACTTAGTTCTGATGGAACATTTGCACAGCTTAATCTTCTTTTGTGGTCTGGTTGTGCTTGTGCACAAGTGATGGAATGTTGTCATTTTCAAGGATATTAGGCGCAGGAGCACAGACTCTTGATATCATAATACAGTTTTCTATCTTACTTTTGAGCTGTACTTTGTGTAAATATTGAGGTTCTGCTCTTTATGATTTGCAGTCATACAGAAGAAGCCTTTCGGTCAGCCAGGGAAGACAACTTCCAGAGGCAATTTCCAAGCACAAACGTTTACTGAGGTCAAAGATATAAATGCTGATGAAGTTGTGCAAGTGGATTCCGTAGATAACCAGATATCTGAAGTGACTATGGATGATGATGATATACTTGAAAATGGAAAGGATGAAGCTCCACCGGATACTGACCCCAGTAAAATAGTGGACGAAAAGAGGCCGGAGCAGATTAAACCTCCCAGTGATGGAAGATCTGACCCTGAGTTGGTTACAGGGAAAAGAAAGTTACAAATGCAAGGAAAATGGAGAGGGATTGACCCAGTAATATTTTACCAGGAGGAGGCAGTTGTGGATCGGATAAAGGCTTTCTACGGCATCGAAAAATCCTTTCCATTCAAAGGTCATTTGATTGTAAGGAATATTGATATCAGCCATGTGAAGAGAGTTTATTATGTATCTAAATCTGTGAAAGAAGTTCTCGAACTCAATTTTTTAGCTGGTCAGCAGCTCAAGATAGCTGCCGTTGGGCTCAAGATGTTTGTAAGTCGCTCAAAATTGACACTTGAAATTTCAATATCTGTTATTGTGACTCATCTTATACTGGAGTTTTGCGTGCATGTGTTTGAGTGTCCATGATTTACAAAGTTTGTCTTAGAAAAGAACTTAGCACCCTACACCTTCCTCCCTCCCTCCTCTGAAAAAGGAAAGGAGGTACAGTACAAAGCAATTTTGCTAAGCCCTCTTAAAAAACAAGTAGCAAACTTCAAAAGCACTATTTGGATATTTTCCTGTGACTTCTGTCTATTGTACTATTGAAAAGGCCTTCTATCTTGTCTTTCCATGTTGCAGGAGCGACAAAAATCGAAAGATGCTGGTGCATTCCGCATAACATCTGAAGGGTTGCCATTGCTGTTGCCACATATAACCAAACAAATACTGTATGCATCTCCGGTAGATTTCAAACATCTTTTGCAGCACAAGAGCGTTAAATTTGGCGATTTTGAGGACACTGAATTTCGGGAAAACGCTTCAAAGCTGCAATTTGGTTGTTGTGTGGTGGTTCTGAATAAAGGTTAGATGTGATCTGGTATCTTCATTTTAGCGACACGCTTGGTTTGTTCTCGCATAACTTCGCTTTCTATTTCTTTCAGACAACAAGACCTTGTCAGAACCTCAAGTGGATGCATCAACTGTCGCTATAGGATGCTGGAGAGGCCGGAATAGTATCACAGTGATGGTGACTGAACTTGATATCCAAGAACTCCTAGAGAGGATGTTGATGTATATGGAGGAGAATGCAGATAACAAGCCATTGACTGCTGAAGCAGATGAAGCTGAATTGAATATATCATTATATTGAAAAACAATGAGACAACTCATAGGTAAACTAACAATTTCGGAAGCCGTTATAAGTGTACCATTACAGGGAAATTTGTGAGATTTTGCTCTGCTTATTTGTTGGTTTATTCTGTTATAGCCAATTTTTACAACTCTAGATTTCAGATGAAAATGGAAAGAAGGATCCCCTTTGTAATCTTACTGTTATGTATTGTAATCAAAATGTTGAAGAACCCCGAATGTGAATGAAGCTGTTGAATAACATGTTCATGGGAAGTGGTCTAATAAATAATTGTTGATTTTTAATGAGGGTGGCTCAGCGGAACTGGTGGCTTAAAACTGAAATATATTAAGACCCTGATTTTTTTTTCATAATATCAATTTAATATTGAGACAAAAAAATGGCGAGAGAACAATATATAGTATGTGGGTTAGGCGTAAGGGTGGCAAATGGACGGGTTGAGTTGAATTTGGGCGGGTCAGATGGGTTAGGTCAATAAATGGGTCATTGTTCAACCCAATTCAAAGTGTACTTGGGCTAAGATAGGCTGGGTCAAGATGGGCTAAACAATGGGTCATAACTCAACCCGCGCAACTTGACCCATGTTTTAAAACCATGCTCATCTTGCATTAAAAAACCTTTTACCCTTAAAATGTATAAGTTGAAAAATATTTTGCGGGTGGGGGTGGGTGTGGGAGGGGGATAGAGGGTAGGGTGGTGAAGAAAAACAAAAAAATAGAAAATAGAAATACAAAAAAAAAAAGTAATTTTTTTTAGGGGGTTTGCGTGGGTGGGTGGGTGGGTGGGGGGGGGGGGNGTTAGAGGGTATGGTGGGTGAGTGGGGGTGCAGAAAAAAAAAGAAGAAAAAAAAGAAAAGTAAATTTTTTTGTGAGGGTTTTGCGCACGGGGTAGGGTAGGGTGGGTGGATGGTGCAGAAAAACAAAAGAACATAAAATTAAAAATACAAAAAAAAATATGTAAAATTGGGGCAACTAAGTAAATTTCTAGATAAGTTGGGTTGAGATCCCTTTGTTTTGGGTGAGTTTCATGTGTTGTATTTGAGCTGCTAAATGAGTCAGAATAAGTTATAAAAAATAATGGGTTAACTTGGGCTCATCCCAAATTGATCCACGAGCTAAAATGTTTTTAGCCCACCCATTAATCTCTGGGCGGGTTGGGCGGGTTTGGGCTCAAATTGCCACCCCTAGATGGGCAATGACCCATTTATTGACCTAATCTATTTATTGACCTAACCCATCTTGACTCGCTCAAATTCAGCCCAACCGGCCCATTTGCCACTCATCTCAACATATTTTATGTTTTGTTTAATAATTTAAGTACAAAAAAAAAAAAAAAAATCTAAAAGGAGTATATAGCAAACTTCAAACAATTCAGGGACTTACATGTCGTTTATAGAAAAAGGAACTTCCTAATAGTATTTTACAAAATTCATTTTAGCGATTGTTCGTAGGGGTGGACGTTCGGGCAGTTCAAATTAGATGTAAAATTTTCAGTTTGGATTTTTAATTTTCGGATTGAAAAATGACGATCCAAATCCTATAAAAATAAGCTCAGATTAGATCGAATTTATTCGGTTTCGGATTAATTGGTTTGGATATTTTGGATTTTCAGTTTTGAGCATATAAATTGAGATATTTTTTTTTCCTTTTTGAAAAAATGAATATCCAAATGAAATACTCATGTTAAATTGCCCGAAGTTTTTCTCATTCTCACTACAATCATCCAAATATAGTATTCAAGTAATGAAATTATTATCAAGAAAATGCAATAGAGACATTAATACAGCCGTTATGAAGTATCAATAGTAAACCATGTCCAAATAGAAAATATTCCGACAGTAACATAGTAATTAATATTGAATATATGAGATAATATCTAATGGGTAGGGTATTGAACTTATTACTATTGACATATGTATAATGAACTAAATATAAATTATAAAAGTTTCAAATTTTCGGATATACAAAAATCCAAAGTACCAAATCCAATATCCAATCCGAAGTCCAAAGTTGTAAAAATTAAATTCAAATCCAATCCGTAATCAGAAAATCCAAACTAAAAATTTAAAAAATTCAGATTTCGATTTGGATTTCGAGTTTGCCCAAACTATACCACCCCTACTTGTTCGTGAGATAAACAAGATTTTAAATAAATTGAACAGATATCATAATACAATAAGGTGAGAGGTCTGAAGAGGCATAAGCTACATTGTTTAGAGAAAATACTCAGAAGTTGTGACGAATACAAGAATCAGAGGAAAAGAGGGAATTGTTCAATTGGTTTCTTTACACCAATACAATACTAACTCTTTATTTTTTTAATTTTTTTTAAAAATGTTTATTGTAAAATGCCCTTGTCTTGATACAAAAATTGCAATTAGAGAAGTCAGTAATAGTAGCTACACGTTCAAGACGCAGAAGAAACCACCATTTTATCAAATTTAGTCAAAGTTGATATACACTCGTTTGGGCTTGGATTGAGTTTAAATTTTTATGAACGGATAACGAAAAATATTTACACAATCAGATCGCTTGTAAGATAATTGTCGATAGATGTTTAGGATATGTTAACTGTAACCTAGTAAAAATTGAACCTAACAAACCTGTTGCATGTCAAATTTCATAGATAGTGTAATTTTTCTGTGTATATACCTATATTTGGATTTAGTCATAAGCAGTTCATTCAATTCAGGTGGACATTGAGTTAATCCAAAAAGTAAATATATTCAGTGTTTTATTCTCCCAGCAAACAACGACGGTCAAGTTATTCCAGCAGTTTCTTTTTTACTTAATTCCTTAAAGATAATGCTGCTCCTAGTACATATATGGTGATGTTAGAAAATCGCGGCTATATACGTCGAATAAGAATTTGAATAAATGCTAGAGTCGGAATCGAACTGAGGCAACATACTAAAAGTTAAGCTGTGCTCTCCAAATCGATCAATACAATTGTCTAAGATTTAAATCTTAGGATGTCATTCAAAATATATACCAATTATTTAAGATACACACACACACACACATATATATATATATATATATATATATATATATATATATATATATTTCGAAGTTATCGTGGAACGGTAACCCCCTAACCAAAGGGTAGGTCTGCCCCTATGCTAACGAATGTGTGATGACCCAAAAGGTCATCCCGTGTATTTCTAGTCAATTCTGTGTTCTGAGGTCATGAAAACCTCCTTTTATCTTGTCTCAATTTGCGTGCGCAGCCCGGACGTGTAGCCGGGAAGCCTTTATGTGAAAAACTGAGAAAAATGATAAGTTTGATTTTGAAATTTGAATTAAGTTGACTTTGGTCAACATTTTTGGTAAACGGACCCGAACCCGTGATTTGACCATCCCAAAGGGTCCGTCGGAAAATATGGGACTTGGGCATATGCCCAAAATCGAATTCCGAGGTCCCAAGCCGGAGAAATGAATTTTTGAAAGAAATTGTTTTCTGAAAAATATAAAGGATTTTGAAAGTTTAATTAAATTTGAAATCTGTGGTATCGGGACCGTATTTTGATTCCGGAGCCCGGTACAGGTTCAATATAATATTTATATCAAGTCTGTAAAATTTAGTAAGAAACAGAAGTCGTTTGACGTGATTCGGACCCACGGTTGTGAATTTTGATACTTTGAAAGTTTTGGAAGTTTTCTTTGATTTTTATGATAAATTCATTATTTTAGATGTTATTTTGACGATTTGATCGCACGAGTAAGTCCGTAGGATATTTTTGAGGTTGTATGCATATTTGGTTAGAGCACCAAGGGCTCGGGTGAGTTTCAGATAGGCATCAGAGTGCTTTTAGACTTAAAAATCTGGTGTTGCAGCAGTTTTCTGGTGTCTGAGTGTTTGCACTATGCAAACGCATGAGGATTCATGCGAACGCACAGCACAAGGATGTGAGGGGGTTGGCTAACTCTATGCGATCGCATAGTACAGGGTGCGAACGCGGAGCATAGGAAAATAACTCTACGCGAACGCATAGAGCTTTAGGGGGCCTGGGGGTTGGGCAGGCTTTGCACAGTGCAATCGCGCCTCATGGTATGCGATCGCGTAGGGTGGGGGATGGGTAACTGTGTGATCTCATAAGAATTGTCGCGGTCGCATAAGTCACATTTTTGCCCAGTGATTTTAAAAGCAGAACCTATACGGGATTAACCCAAAATTACATAACTTCTTCTTCCAAACTCCAAATTGGGCTATTCTTGAAAGAGAACTTCACCACAAATTCATAGGTATGTAATATTTGACCCATTTTCTTCAATATATATCAACACGCATTAGATTTCTAGGCCTAGAACATGATTTAAAGGGTAGAAAATTAGGGATTTGGGTAGAGTTAGGGCTTTTTGATTAATTGGAATTTAGACCTCGTTTTGAGGTCGGATTTCGAAATCAATTATATACTCGGGCTCGTGGGTGAATGGGTGATCGGGGTTTGGTCCGAACCTCGTGTTTTGACCAAGCGGGCTCGGGGTCGATTTTTGGATTTTTGGGAAGAATGATAGGAAACTCATAATTAAGCATTGGAATTGAATTACTTAGCGTTTACTGATGTTATTGAGTCAATTATGTCTAGATACAATTGATTTGGAGTCGAGTTCAAAAGAAAAAGCGGTTATTGAGGCGTGATTTTGGTCGTGGAAGTTGAGGTAAGTGTTTGGCCTAACTTTAGCTTGAGGGAATATGTGTTGTGTCTTATTTGCTATGTGTTTATACCATGTTCAACGTATAGGTGAGGTGACGAGTACCTATATGTTGGTGTCAAGCATGCCCGTGAGTCAGATATTATGAACTACATGATTTTCATTGATATTACTGCGTTATAGCTTGAATTTCACTTTGGTGGTTGTTCATTTGATGGAAATTCTTGGTATGAATACTGTTGAGTATTTGGTTCAGTTGAGGAATATTTTGTAAAGTTATGTGCCTGAGTGAGATTGGTTATAGCTGTGTCCCTTGCCGGGGCGGTAATAATTCCACTGTTGTTACCTTGCCGGGATGTTGTGATTTATTGTTGTGGGTATGTTGTTGATTTCTTCCTTGCCAAACTTCTGTTATTGATATTGTTTGGGTGAGGAAGAGTGTAAAGCACGAAGGGTGATGCCGTGTATTGATTTCTATGAGAAAGAGAGTAAAGCACGAAGGGTGATGCCGTGTATTGTTTATTGTGAGGATGAGAGTGTAAAGCACGAAGGGTAATGTCGTGCCATGTTATGATATTAAAAGCACGAAGGGTGATGCCGTGCCGTTTCTATTTATTTATTGTGAGGACGAGAGTAAAAGCACGAAGGGTGATGCTGTGCACTGCTTACTCTGTGTTGTTATTTTCTGTTGTTACTTTGATATTTAAATTGTTGCCTTATTCCGTTATGTCTGTGATTTGCTATCTCTTTTTCCCCAGCATGTTCCCCTTTTTCCCTTGTACTTAATTGATTATTTTGCAGTTATTATTCTTCCGATCATTGCTAAATTTCACAGGTTGTATTATTTGTCGTGTCCTAGACTCGTCACTACTTCGCCGAGGTTAGGCTCGACACTTACTCAATATATGGGGTCGGTTGTACTGATACTACACCTGCACATCTTTTTGTTGTGCAGATCCCGGTACAGGACCCTGTGGACATTAGATCTAGGAGGCTTCCTTCAGTCCACCCGGAGACACCGAGGTAGTCCTGCAGGCGTCCGCAGGCCTTGGCGTCCCCTTCCACTTCTCTATTTTTGTTTGTAGTATTTCAGAAACAGATGTATTTACTTCTTTCAGAACCTTACATGTATTATTCGTAGATAGTCCGTGGCATTGTGACTCCAAAGATCTGGGTTTGGTTATTTTGAGAATTCGTAAAATCAGTGGATTGAGTTGTGTACTTCTAGTGTGTTTTCGTTTTTATGCTCTTATTTATGAAAATGTCGTATTTCACTTGTTCTCATTTAATAATAAAGAATTATAACAAATTTGAATATTTACATTGGCTTGCCTAGCGGGTTCAACGTTAGGCGCCATCACGGTCCCAACAGTGGGAATTTTGGGTCGTGACAAGTTGGTATCAGAGCACTAGGTTGCCTAGGTCTCACAATTCACGGACAAGCTCAGTAGAGTCTGAGGGATCGGTACGGAGACGTCTGTACATATCCCCCAGAGGCTGCAAAGTTAGGAATAACTTCACATCTATTCTTCTCTATCATGCGATTTGAGTTCTAAGTGCTAACTGAGTTTCTATTCTATTCTCTTGCAGATGGCGAGAACACGTGCTTCCTCATCTACCGATCAGCAGCCCGATCCTCCGGTTGCAGCTCCTACGAGGGGCCGAGGACGAAGCCGTACTAGAGGCCGAGGTAGGGGCAGGGCTCAACCCAGAGCAGCAGCCCTAGTGCAGGATCCTCAGGTAGAGTTTGCCGACGAGGTTCCTACTCAGACAGTTCCGGTTGGACCAGCTCAGGTCCCAAAGGGGTTCATTGCCACCTCGGTACTTCAGGACGCTCTAGTCCGTTTAGTGGGCCTTATGGAGAGCGTGGCTCAGGCAGGTCTACTTATGTAATGACCCGACCGGTCATTTTGCGTATTCGGACCCCGTTCCCCTGAATAAGACTTTACGTAGCGGCTTATAGTGGTTTATGACTTGAGGGGACGGGTGATTCGGGATTCAGAAGTGTTTAGAGTGGTATAGGAACACTTGGTTCCTTAAGGTTGGCCTTTAAGGCCAAGTTTGACTTCGCTCAACATTTTGAGTAAACGACCTTGGAATCGAGTTTCGACGGTTCCGGTAGCTTCGTATGATGATTTCAAACTTGTGAGTATGTGTGGAATGGGTTTTGGATTCGACGCCAAATAACGAAAATAGAGTTTCCTTAAAGTTCATAATTTGGTTTGGAACGTGTTTTTGTGTTATCGAGGCCCGAACGGAATTTCGAGACAGGGAATAGTTCCGTTATGTCATTTATGACTTGCTTGCAAAATTTGGTGTCGTTACGAGTAGTATAGGTCGGTTCGGCGCATTGAAATCGAATTCAAGAACTTAAAGTTCTTAAGCTTGATTCTAGGGGTTTTGAGGTGTGATTTTGAGTTTTAGCGTTGTTTTGGGTGTTCCAAAGGTTCGAGCAACTCCGTAATATGATTTAGGACTTGTTGGTATATTTGGAGGGGGGATCGGGTGGGCCCAGGTGCCTCTCGGGCACCAAACGAGGCTAAAAACCAGCAGCTTCAGCTGCTGGTGCACCAAATCTGGTGTGACCGCAGG
This sequence comes from Nicotiana undulata, assembly GCA_005239495.1. Classification (NCBI taxonomy): domain Eukaryota; kingdom Viridiplantae; phylum Streptophyta; class Magnoliopsida; order Solanales; family Solanaceae; genus Nicotiana; species Nicotiana undulata. The sequence goes on from ML241991.1 coordinate 9,795, forward strand.
TGCGGTCGCCCAGTCGCAGGTGCGGGACCGCTCCTGCGGTCCAAGCCTCGCAGGTGCGGCTTCAGGTGAAGAAGTCCATTCTCGCAGGTGCGGACAAGTTTCCGCAGGAGCGGAGCCGCAGGTGCGAGCTCCTCTCCGCAGGTGCGACTTTTTCCCCCTTGTCCCGTTTCCGCAAGTGCGAGCCTTGGCTCGCAGGTGCGGTCCTCGAGCCGCAGGTGCGAAATCACTGATGGCAATGAGTTCTTTAAACACGGATTTAACGATTTTTCACCCTATTTCTTCCTCCATTGTCGACTTTGGGAGCTTGAGAGAGAGCCAAACGACCTAACTACTAGAGGTAAGTTATTTCCACTCATATGTTGGTTTAATACATCAATTCTTAGGTAGATTGACACCCTAATTAGTGTAAATCAAGGGTTAGGTAGAAACCTAGGGCTTGATGAAGTTTAGAGAATTTCCCCACTTATCTACCAGGAAATCATACAAAAATCATATATTAATGGTCCTTAGGCTAGGGGTGAGTGTTTCCTTTGAGAATTTTTGGAATCCAAGTGTGCGGGCTCGGGGATGTATTTTGGGAATTTTCAAAGTAAGATGAATTAACTAAGCTAATAGGAGAATTTCATACTCTTGAGTATATATTGACGTATTTATATAACATTTGACTAGTTTCGAGTCCTTGGGTGACGAGTTTGGAGTTTCGGGCGCGCTCTTGACCTGTGAAGTAGGTTCTACACGAGGTGAGTCTCCTTTCCAACCTTGTAAGAGGAAAAATTCCCCATAGGTGATTGCAATTATTGAAATGTACTTACTTGCGGGGGCTACGCACGCACGAGGTGACTAGAGCCCGTGCGTAGCTACTACTATGTTATGTCGGGTAGTTTTTAGGGCTCACCAGCATGCTCTTTTGTGCTTTGCATGTATTCCTACTTGTATTTGAGTTGATTATTATCCTTGAATTGGCATGAGAATATTAGGAAGTTATGTTCAAAAACGTCATTTGCTTAAGTTCTTGACTCCAAGTATAATCTTTGTTAAATTACTAAATTCCTGATAAATTCCGTGTATGTATACGAGCACCCGCGTCGCATGTATGATTCGTGAGAGGGGTAGCCTATCACTATGTCAACCGCGTCGCATGTTCGATTCGCGAGCGGGGTAATAGATGCATCTATGGTTCGAGCCGTTCGACCCTCAGCAGTGCACATTTATTTTTGCGTCGCTTCGGCCGTACGCTTCGGCATACTATGTGCTATGTATTTGACCGAGAGTCTTATTATTATTAAATAAATTGCTCCATGTGGAAGGGGAACTTGGGACTTTTATGAAAAAAATTATTTGACACATGAGAATAAATTGTAGTTTTATATACTTGATATTTCCTGCCTTAGTGATTTCCATGACTGCTATCCCTGTCTAGATTTATTTAATCATTTTATTTGTTATTGACCCTAGTAAGTATCACGTCTACCTCTCGTCACTACTTCTTCGAGTTTAGACGGGATACTCAATGGGTACATATTTGTTTATATGTACTCATGCTACGCTTCTGTACTTAATTGTACAGGTTCTGAGGCAGGTGCATCTGGTTATCAGACCGGAGCGCGATCTTGAGAGCATATTCTGCACCCGACTTCACGGTGAGCTGCTCCCCTTGGCGTTTCTCAGCAGCACCTTGGAGTTGTCTTTTGTTATTTCTGTCTATTCTCTTTAGACAATGGTACAATTATTCTGTCTAGTTTTGTTTATTCTACTAGCCGCCTGTAGACTTGTGACACTAGGTCCTGGCACACGTAGTAGACCTTATAGTATTTTTGCTAAATTGTATATGTTGGCTCATGGTTTTGGGTTTCATTGATTCGAGTTGCCTAACTTATCCGTTTTTCATTTAACAATTCTTAACTTAAAACTTGGCAAGTATTTGAACATCTTATTAAATAAGGTAACCTCGTTGGTAAACAAGTGTTGGCTTGCCTAACTCCGGTGTTGGACGCCATCACGACCTGAGTTAGGAATTTGGGTCGTGACAACTTCCTACAGCACCAGCCGTCTCTTAGGCTGGGGGAGGGGCCCAGACTCCTGCCACCCGCACACCATAGCAGTTAGCTTCTCAGTTCCAGACTCCAGCACCTCAGACATCTGGAGTAGTTCAGCCAGTTGTTACAACTCAGGCTGTTGACGGAGCAACCATGTCCGCTGATGCTTTATGGAGATTGGATCGGTTCACTAAGTTGTTTCCTACTACTTTCAGTGGTGAACCATAAGAGGACCTCCAGGATTACTTAGACAGTTGCTATGAGGTTCTTCGGAACATGGGGATCGTGGATACCAATGGGGTCAATTTTGCTACTTTCCGCCTTTCTGGTTCCGCCAAGACTTGGTGGAGGGATTACTGCTTAACCAAACCAGCTGGATCTTCGCCTTTATCTTGGGATCAGTTCTCCGAGTTGTTCTTGGAGAAGTTTCTTCCAGTCACCCAGAGAGAGGACCTCCGGAGGCAGTTTGTGCGTCTCCAGCAGGGATCTATGACAGTTACACAGTATGAGACCAGATTCATCACTTTGGCCCGACATGCTATCATGATACTCCTCACTGACCGAGAGAGGGTGAGGAGGTTTATTGAGGGGCTAGCTCAGCCGATTAGACTACAGATGGCCAAAGAGACAGGCAGTGATATTTCATTTCAGGAGGCGGCCAATGTGGCCCAGCGAGTAGAGATGGTCTTATTGCAGGGCACCGGTCAGGGGTCTGACAAGAGGCCTCGTCATTTTGGCCGATTCAGTGGTGCCTCATCTGGAGGCAGGGATTCCTTGGGAAGAGGTCATCCCCCTAGACCATTCCAGTCAGCACTTCAGGTATCCCGCAGTGAACCACTAGCTCCTGTCAGTGCACCGCCGCTCCCGAGCTTTCAGGGTGGTTATTCTAGTCGACAGGGACAGTTTCAGGGCCATCAGTCTCAAAAGCAGAGGTCTTGTTACTCTTGTGATGGTCCAAGGCACATTTCTAAGTTTTCCCCCCGAGCTTCTAGTGGTTCTCAGCATCAGGGTTCCCGTGCTATGATTCCCGCACCAGGTGCTCCACCACCCCCTCAGCCATCTAGGGGTGGAGGTCGAGGTGCCAGAGGTGGAGGCCAGACAGTTAGAGGTGGAGGACATGCTATGAGACGTAGGGTCAACCCGTAGTAGATCGACCCAGGGATGTTCAGATTGGTGGGGCCCAGCCCCAATGCCCCAATGCTATGCTATTCCCGCCATACCTGAGGCTGAGGCCTCCGATGCAGTCATTACAGGTATGGTTTCAGTTTGCAGCAGGGATGCTTCAGTTTTGTTTGATCCGGGGTCCACATTTTCCTACACGTCCTCATATTTTGCTTCTTATCTGATTATGCCTCGTGATTCCCTGAGTACTCCTGTATATGTATCTACACCGGTGGGCGATTCTATTGTGGTAGATCGAGTCTACCGTTCATGTATAGTGGTTATTGGTGGCTTTGAGACCCGGGTAGATCTTTTACTCCTTGATATGGTCGACTTCGATGTCATTTTGGGGACGGATTGGTTGTCTCCCTATCATGCTATTCTGGACTGTCATGCCAAGACTGTGACCTTGGCCTTGCCGGGAGTACCTCTATTGGAGTGGAGGGGGACTCGTGGTCATTCTACCAGCAGGTTTATCTCATATATGAAGGCTCATCGCATGGTTGAGAAGGGGTGTTTGGCCTATTTGGCTTATGTTCATGATTCTAGTGCCGAGGTTCCTCCTATGGAGTCTGTGCCCATTGTCCGTGAGTTTCCAGAGGTATTTCTTGCTTACATACCGGGTATGCCACCCGACATGGATATTGACTTTTGCATTGATTTGGCTCCGGGCACTCAGCCCATTTCTATTCTGCCATATCGTATGGCCCCACCAGAGCTAAAGGAGTTGAAGGATCAATTGCGGGATTTGCTAGATAAAGGCTTTATTAGGCCTAGTGTTTTTCCTTGGGGCGCTCCAGTGTTGTTTGTTAAGAAAAAGGATGGAACGATGATGATGTGCATTGATTACTGGCAATTGAACAAGGTTACTATCAAGAACAAGTATCCATTGCTGATGATTGATGATTTGTTTGATCAGCTTCAGGGTTCCACCGTGTTTTCAAAGATTGACTTGAGATCTAGTTACCATCAGTTGAGGATTAGGGCGTCTGATGTTCCTAAGACAACTTTTCGCACTCGGTACATGCATTATGAGTTCTTGGTGATGTCGTTTGGGTTGACAAATGCCCCAGCCGCTTTCATGGAGTTGATGAACCGAGTGTTCAGGCCCTCTTTGGACTTGTTCATGATTGTCTTCATTGACGATATTTTGATTTACTCCCACAGTTGGGAGGAGCACGAGAAGCACCTTCGAGTCGTTCTCCAGACTCTGAAGGACAATCAACTGTATGCTAAGTTTTCGAAGTGTGAGTTCTCGCTGAGTTCGGTTGCATTTCTGGGCCATGTTGTATTGACAGAGGGTATACATGTATATCCCAAGAAGATTTCAGCAGTTAAGGATTGTCATAGGCCCACATTAGCTACAGAGATTCGGAGTTTCTTGGGCTTAGCAGGTTACTATCATCGGTTTGTGGAGGGATTTTCATATATTGCAGCCTCGATGACTAGGTTGACCCAGAAGGGTGCCCAATTCAGGTGGTTAGATGAGTGTGAGGCGAGCTTTCAGAAGCTCAAGACAACCTTGACCACGATACCGGTATTGGCTTTGCCCTCAGGATCAGGGCCATATACCGTATATTGTGATGCTTCACAGGTTGGACTCGGTGCAGTGTTGATGCATGATGGCAAGGTTATAGCTTATGCTTCACGTCAGTTGAAGGTTCATAAGAAGAACTATCCAGTTCATGATTTAGAGTTAGCGGCCATTGTCCATGCGCTGAAGATTTGGAGGCATTATCTGTATGGTGTGTTATGTGAGGTGTTTACAGATCATAAGAGTTTGAAATACTTGTTCAAGCAGAAAGAGTTGAATATGAGGCAAAGAAGATGGTTAGAGCTATTGAAAGACTACGGCATTACCATCTTATATCATCTGGGAAAGACCAATGTGGTGGCCGATGCTTTGAGCCGAAAGTCACTTAGCATGGGTAGTCTTGCTTATATTCCGGCCGGGGAACGACCACTTGCTTTAGATGTTCAGGCTTTAGCCAATCGGTTCATGAGATTGGATGTTTCTGAGACTGGCAATGTTTTAGCTTATACTGGGGCCCGTTCTTTGTTGTTTGATCGTATTCGGAACCGACAATATGATGGTCGTCATTTATGTGTCCTTAGGGATACGGTTCGGCACGGAGGTGCCAAGCAGGTTTCAGTTGGTGATGATGGAGTCTCGAGGATGTAGGGCTGTGTTTGTGTGCCTGATATTGATGGCCTTCGTGAGTTGATATTGTAGGAGGCCCATAGTTCCTGGTATTCCATTCATCCCGGCGCTGCAAAGATGTACCAGGATTTGCGGCAACATTATTGGTGGCGGAGGATGAATAAAGATATTGTGGCATATGTGGCACGGTGCTTGAACTGTCAGCAGGTTAAGTACGAGCACCAGAGACCCGATGGTTTGATGCAGCGGATTGAGCTTCCCGAGTGGAAGTGGGAGCGTATCACCATGGATTTCATAGTTGGGCTCCCATGGACTCGGATAAAGTTCGATGCGGTATGAGTGATTGTTGATAGGCTGACCAAGTCAGCACACTTCATCCCTGTATCAGTTTCATATTCCTCGGAGAGATTGACGGAGATTTACATCAGGGAGATTGTTCGCCTGCATGGTGTGCCCGAGTCCATTATTTCTGACCGAGGTACTCAGTTTACCTCCTATTTCTGGAGAGCAGTTCAGTGTGAGTTAGGCACACGGGTTGAGTTGAGCACAACATTTCATCCTCAGACGGACGGACAATCCGAGCGTACTATTCAGATTTTGGAGGATATGCTGCGAGCTTGTGTCATTGACTTTGGAGGTTATTGGGACCAGTTTTTGCCTTTAGCTGAGTTTGCCTACAACAACACCTATCAGTCGAGCATTCAGATGGCTCCTTATGAGGCGTTGTATGGTAGGCGATGTCGGTCGCCAGTTGGGTGGTTTGAGCCGGGGGAGGATCGGTTATTGGGTATGGAGTTAGTACATGATGCCTTGGATAAGGTGAAGATCATTCAGGATAGACTTCATACAACTCAGTCCAGGAAGAAGAGTTATGCAGACCTCAGAGTTCGAGATTTGGCATTCATGGTATGAGGCCCGGTATTGCTTCGGGTGTCGCCCATGAAGGGCGTGATGAGGTTCGAAAAGAAGGGCAAGCTGAGCCCTAGATACATTGGTCGCTTTGAGATTCTTGAGAAAGTAAGAGAGGTGGCTTACAAGCTTGCTTTGCCACCGAGTTTATCAGCCGTGCATCCAGTTGTTGTTTTAGATGTCAATACCACACAAGAATATATGTTAAATGTGCGGTACCCAATTTTTCGAGTGCTGTCTCACAAGAAGAACCTGGTTCTTCTTTGTGTTCCAACTTCTACTGGTGCGGAATAATAAAAGCAGTAAAATAAAAACACAGATATTTTTACGTGGAAAACACCTGGCTCAAAAGGTGAAAAAACCACGACCTACTCCTCAGTAGTATTTTCTCAAACTCTTCACTAAAAACTCTGAGCCAAACGGACTTACAAAATAAACTCTTTTGTAATCCTAGGACTAACTCTAATCCCTTTGTATCAACTAGCCTCTAGCTAATTTCTACAAGCTTCAAGTTAACTCTAACTTGAACAATGTGTACCTATTATAATTGCTTCTATGAAAGCTGAAAAGATACAATATTAAATCACTTACTACAATCTACTAGACTCAATACACAAACTATGGAACTGGTTCTTCTAGCTGATCTGTAGCCTTTGTATCGCACAATAATTCTGCTTGCAAAATAACTGGGATATTTGCTTTCAGATCTTGATTCACTTCTGTACTTGTGCGTCCAGAATTTCAGCAGGAATACTTCAAGTATTTATAGAGTCAGTAGTTGAGTTTGTCGTTCAATTCTAGTACAACTCTAACTGGGTGAAAGAGTTCGAATTAAACTCAACTTCCTTCCTTTGTTACTATCCTTGCTGAATTCAACTTCTATCCTCTTTATCAGTTTGCAACCTTTTCGCATTAGGAGACAATCTCTTGGTTCATTGATACTTCACAATCACATTTATCTCCTATGCATATACGGTTTATGTGCCAACCATTCTGTTCAAGTATGTGTGCTCTGATGGACCTGGTTCAACTGGTAAGACATTTGTCAATCTTCAAAACTATGTAGTGACTTGGGTCAACAAATTCCCCCTTTTTGATGATGACAAACTTTGTTCTTAATCCTATATACACTTCAAACACTTTGTACGATTTTAAGCATTAATCATAGAGAAACCAGGTTCATTTAGGTTATAAATATCACTTTAATTATTTTTTGAAAAGTCAGCACATATCTTCCCCCTTTTGGCATCATCGAAAAGGTGCAAAATGATACACGGATTTATTAATTATTACTCATGGCCATTTGAGGCAACTGCAGGTGCAAAACATGATTAATCAACACAAGAAACCAATAAATGTAAGCTAAATAAGAAATTGAGACAAGTCACTAACTAAACATCAAAATTCATTTATTAGAAACGAACATCAAACACCAGACAATTTAAACAAAAACAGCCAAAAACCATGAGCAAAACAGAGTTAAAAAAACAGAAACAAGAACAGAATCCCGAACTGGGTCATAGATGGGGTAATTTGGTAGCTCTGGACAGCCTAAGGATGGGAAGGTGCAGAGGAGGTTGTGGTCTTGGTTTGTAGAAGAGAAAGCATCTGCTGAAGAACACCCTCGTTCTTTTCCTTATCTTTTACTAGTTCATCCCTGAGAGCATCCCGCTCAGCTTCAACCTCAATCACACGAGATTTCAAACGAAGGATCTCCATATCCTTGATCTCGCTTTCCTGCACCAAAGTTCTTACTTTGCTGTTGGCTGGCTGCTTCCTAGATGAACCAGGTTCATCTGCAGGAACATTGACAATGTAATCGCATGTCAGCAAAGTTTCCTTCCCAAAATAATCCTTGGCAGTCGCCATTTCAGCCTTTTTCACATGAACCCCAAAATGTGCAAGCACAACTGTCAGAATGAATCCATATGGGATTACATGTGCTTTGGTTCCATTCACAACTCTGTCCAAGAGTTGGATGATGAAAGCTGGCCAATTGATTTGCTTTCCCATGTAGAGACACTCCATCAGAGTCAGATCCATTTAGTTGGCTATGTGCCTTCTTTCTTGTTTGGGCAGCAGGAATTTGATGACAAACTCGAAGAACAACTTGTGCTCTGGCTTCATTTCACTTTTGTAGACCGGCCTGGGTTCAATCTCCCTCTCATTGTCACTGAAGAATCTGGTGATGTTGATTGCTGAGGCCATCCCATCTAGACAAGGCCATCTCTGCCTTGTGTAGTCCTCATAGCCCTCAGCTGATATGTTTAGAATTTCACCCAGCTCTTTAGCATAAAAGGAAACTTGAACTCCTTTGACCATAGAGGTGACCCTGCCGTCTTTGACAATGGCATTTCCCATGAATTCCACCAATTCAACCCTTCCCAGTCTGCCTTCCATGCGAAGGACCATGTTCTTCCATCCCCGCACGTCCAGAGTGTCTTGTAGGTATCTCATTCCAGGCTCCTCTAGATCTTTGAACAACTTGCCCTTGAAGATTGTTCGCTTGCCAAACATTATGATTATGTCAGTCTCCACATCATCTTCCTTCTCCTCTTCTCCACTCCAATCTGCATCATCATCTTTCTCCACAAACTTCACTTTCTTTGCCTTGGACCTGGTCCTTTTGGCAGTGCTTGGAGTTGCGGCGGACACATCATCTGTCTTCTTTGAAGAATCCTTAGCCTTTTTGGGTTTTGGTGTCCCAACCACAACTGGAGCACTCCTCTTGTTGGACCAGGTCTAACGTCTCCTCTTCAATAACAATAGCCTCAACAGGCTCTCCAATCTTAGCTTTACCCTTTGCCGCCTTCTTTTTCCTGCTCTCTTGCAGAGCCTTCTCCAACTTTTCTTCTTCTTCTCTCATAGTATTACGAGTAGCACGCACCTTAGGGACAAGAGCATCAGCAGAAACAGTAGCTTTCCTCTTCTTTGGAGGAACTGGGGTAGATGCTTTCTTGGACTTCTGAGTCCTCCTTTTCTTGGGTTTATAGGACTCCCCCAGTTTCTTTAGCCTTTCAACCAATGTCTCGTCCCCAGATGAACCAGGTTCAACTGCTCCTTTCTGCAAGCTTTCTAAAGCTGCCGCTGCTTCCTCAACTACACTTCTCCCTAAATCTGTGACATCTTCTCCAACCTTCTCAAGAATGGGACCACAGATAGCCAATGTAGTACCATCCTCCCCAAATCCCCTTACAAAAGTTTCTGCACCCTCGCTCTCAAGAGTTTTACCTTTTCCCAATTTTCTACGCCTATCAGGCACTTCAACATTAATAACGGACCCCACCAACACAAACTTGTTCTCAGTAGTAGCCGGTTCAGAACTAACCTCATGATTACCTTGTTCAGAATTTGATGAACTAGGCGCTTCATCCTCGTGGCTGATTTAAAAGAATCACTTGATAATTCAGAGTTATTATCCTTTTCAGCCTGCAGAATTTCCTCCAAGAATCTTGCACGGGACCTAGAAGCCACTGATTTTCTGGCAAGAACCTTTACACGACGACCACTGGGGGATGGGTTAGGGTTAGGTGTGGGTTCAGGAATAGGAGGGTTTTCAGGGGTTGAGGTTCTTTTTGGTGATTGAGAACTGTATACAGATGGAGAATTTGAATCTGATTCATAAATCCCTCCATCATAATCACGATTTGGCGATGAAGTAGAAGAATAAGCAGGTGGTGGTGAAGACATGATTATCAGCGTTGTTAGGAAGAAAAGAAAATTTGTCAGATTTCGTTTGAGAAGAGTGAGATGAACTTGGTTCGACGGTTACTTTATGAAGAAAAGAGTAATGATGACCCTTTTATAAGATGTGGCTAGGGGGTTTACAACATGCAGAGTATTTACTCAAGTGGGAGTCTAATCGGCGTAGGACTGACATTGATTAGACATTTAATTTCCCCCTAAAACTAAGCTAATTAAGTAGAGACGGGACTTCTTGAAACTGGTTCAATTTTGGGTAAGTACGAAGTACTTGAATATGAACCAAATATAGATAGAGTCCTGCACATGTATGACTGTAATTGATTTAATAGACGTATGGAGATGAGTACGTACCTTGACAGTCAGATGAACCAGCATGGATGAACCAGGTTCATCTTGTTAAGATCTTTAATTTGCCTCAATTTACAAAGATAGAGAAACATCATTAGCACCAAGGGAATCATATTAATACATGGCAAGAGAGTATGTCAATAAAGACATGATACTGAGCAATGATTAGTCTGGTTAAGTACCTAAGTTAAGTTTCTAGCCATTTTGTTTTCCAATAATTTTTTATTTTTGTTTTTCCAATTAGGTGATCTTAATCATCCCTAATTCAAGCTTGTTTCTCTCAAAATGCTCCCTACTCAGTGCTTTGGTGAAGATATCTGCAATTTGCTTGTCAGTAGCACAAAATTCAATNACAATTGAGCACAACAAGAGGCTGCAACCATATATTCAGCCTCAACAGTAGACAAAGCTACTGAATTCTGTTTCTTGGTGGCCCAAGACACAAGGCAGGAGCCCAAGAAGTGAGCCATGCCTGAAGTACTTTTCCTGTCAACCAGGAAACCTGCATAATCAGCATCAGCATATCCTACAAGGTCGAAATTACTACCTTTAGGATACCAAAGGCACAAATCAGTGGTGCCTTTCAAATATCTTAAAATTCTCTTCACTACAGTGAGGTGAGATTCCTTTGGATTTGCCTGAAACCTAGTACACAGACCCACGCTGAACACAATATCAGGTCTACTGGTAGTGAGATATATAAAGACCCAATCATCCCTCTGTATAGCTTCTGATAAACGAATGAACCAGGTTCATCCATATCCAATTTTGTAGCTGTGGCTATGGGAGTGTCTATTTCCTTTGAGTCCTCCATTTTAAACTTCTTTAGCAGTTCTTTCACATACTTTTGTTGATGGCTCATTGTTCCATTTGGGTTTTGCTTGATTTTCAAGCCTAAGAAGAAGTTCAGCTCACCCATCATGCTCATCTCAAACTCGCTCCCCATAAGTGTAGAAAATTTCTTACTCAGTTTTTCGGTAGTTGCCCCAAATATAATATCATCCACATATATTTGCACAACCAAGAGTTCTTTACCTTTTTCCTTTAAGAACAAGGTGCTGTCAATTTTGCCTCGTTTGTACCCATGTTCTAACATGAATTTTGATAGCCGCTCATACCATGCTCTAGGTGCTTGTTTGAGACCATAGATAGCCTTGTCAAGTTTGTATACGTGGTCTGGTGACTCCTTGCTTTCAAAACCTGGAGGCTGTTTGACAAATACATCTTCCTTCAAATAGCCATTGAGAAAGGCACTCTTAACATCCATCTGACGGAGAGTGAATTCCATATGTGTAGCAAATGCTATAAGAAGTCTGATTGCCTCCAGTCTTGACACAGGGGCAAAGGTCTCATCATAGTCAATTAACTCTTCTTGACTATACCCTTTGAGCAACCGGTCTTTCCTTGTTTCTTGTAACAGTTCCATCATCATCGAGCTTGTTCCTGAAGACCCACTTAGTGCCAATTACTGATCTGTCTAGTGGCCTGGGTACCAAGTGCCATACTTGACTTCTTTCAAACTGATTAAGTTCTTCTTGCATGGCATTTACCCAATCAGCATTTTGTAGGGCTTCACTAATGTTTTTGGTTCGATTAAGGATAGAAAGGCATCAAACGCACACAGATTTTTCAAGGAAGCTATTGTTTTGATACCAGATGACAAATCTGTTATGATGTTCTCAAGAGGGTGGGAACTCTGATATCTGTGTGGTTTGAGTACTAGTTGTTCACTTCTGGATAGCTCCATGTTGTTTTGTTGTTGTGGAACAAGATCAGGGCCAGGGTTCACATGTCGAGTTCCCTCTGTCATGTTGCTTAGGGTAGTTGGACCCGGTCCATCACCTGTTCCATCTTCCATGACTGCTTCAATGTGTTCACTGCTTCTAACCAGTCCAAGCTCCTCATCCTCTGGTTCATGTCTCTTAGAAAGAGTGTTAGTTTCATCAAAGACAACATGCACACTCTCTTCTACACACATAGTTCTTTTATTGTACACTTTATAGGCTTTACTATGTGATGGATATCCCAAGAATACTCCCTCGTCACTTCTGGGATCAAATTTACCTAAGGAATCTTTGCCATTATTGTGCACATAGCATTTACATCCGAAAGCCCTAAGATGGGATATGTTGGGCTTTTTACCTTTAAGTAATTCATAGGGAGTTTTCTCTACCAGTGGCCTAGTTATGCATCTATTGATTATATAGCAAGCAGTGTTTATTGTTTCTGCCCAGAAGTTGTGTGGTAGTTTTCTAGAAAGAAGCATGGTTCTTGCCATGTCTTCAAGAGTTCTATTTTTCTTTCCACAACCCCATTTTGCTGTGGGGTTCTAGGGGTAGAAAAGTTGTGATTGATGCCATGTTCATCACAGAACTCAGCAAATTTAGCATTTTCAAATTCAGTACCATGGTCAGATCTTATTGATGCTAGTT
>ML241992.1:0-33831 GCA_005239495.1 Nicotiana undulata
TACCTGTGATCTTAAATGTAGTTTAGGTTGCCTGATATCCTTGAATTGTTATGTGAATATTCATGATGTTTACATTCCAAATTTATATTGTTTAATTCTTTGCTTCAAGTATAATCTCTACTAAATTCCTGAATTCTTGATAATTATGTGTATGTATACGGGTCGCATCATTATGTCAACCGCGTCGCATGTTCGATTCACGAGCGGGGTAATAGATGCATCTATGGTTCGATCCGTTCGACCCTTCGACAGTGCACATCTATTTTCATATCGTATTGGTCGTACGATTACGTCAAAATATGTTTGATTTTAATTGATTGGGAGTTCTGTGATACATGTATCAGTTGATTAATATGAAAAAGGAAAACTAGGTAACTTATATGCTATCGAATTTGACATGCAAAGGTAATTATAAAGGATACTTCATGTTCCTGTCTTTGTTATTATTCATGACTGCTATTCCTGCCTAGCCTTACTTTAAATTATATTACTTTGACCCTAGTAAGTATCATGTCGAACTCTCGTCACTACTTCTTCGAGATTAGACGGGATACTCACTGGGTACATATTTGTTTATGTACTCATGCTACACTTCTGTACTTAATTGTACAGGTTATGAGGCGGGTGCATCTGGGTATCAGTCTGAAGTTCGTCCATGACTTGTACTTGATGTGGACTTCTCGGTGAGGTGCTTTTCCTGACGTTCTCTGGCAGCACTTTGGAGTTTCTTTCCCTTTTGTTGATTATATCTGTCTATATTTTTCATCAGACAGTAAGGGAGACTTGTATTCTTGTGGATTCTTATTCTATTAGATGTCTGTAGACTTGTAACACCAGTTCCTGGCACACACACGTAGTAGACATCATATTTTGGGCTGTAATTATTAGTTATGACTATCATGGTTATTTTCCTCTTTAAGATTGCTTAAGTTATCTGTCATTTTGCGACTTAAGTTATAAAAATTTTGCAAGTGTTGGAAAATGTTTTGATAAAATTAAAAGAAATCACTAGAAAATTAAGGTTGGCTTGCCTGACATCAGATTTGGGCGCCATCGCGACCTGAATTAGAATTTGGGCCGTTTAGAAAAAATTAAAAACCATTTGAAAACCAAAATCTTTTCATAAGAAAACACATGAAATATGTTTAACTGATAACAGATCTGTACAGATCTGAGAAAGCCAAAGGACGAATTTAGTGTTTTGAAAAAAAACATAGAGACGAAGACATAGGCTTAGAAATTCATAGGTTTCGGCAAAAATATGAAGATCTTATTAGGGGTCGAACCAGAACGGCCTAAAACAGGAAAGAAAAAGCCAAAGTCATAAGTGGACTGACCCTTGTCCCTTGAGGACCTTAGAGACAGCAAAACCCGACGCAAGAGATTCGTTAGAGCCCTGAGGGTGGTGAGAAACCACCATGGTCGTCGGCAGATGAGTGACGGCGAAGGGGGAATTAGGGTTGGGATTAGAGAGAGTTTGAGAGAGAAGGGAGATAATTAAGGAATGAGAGGTTTGGGAGGGGGTAGTTAGGTTAATTAAGGAATGGGATAATCTGGGCCATTGATAAAAAATGATCAACGGCCAGGATTCAAGAGGACATGGGTTGGGTAGGTAAATGGTTTGGGCATGGGTTATATTAGGTTGGTTTATAAGTTATTTGGGCTGATTTAGTTAGGCTATAATTGAAATACAAATGACTATTTATTAAATACCCCAAATAAATTGATTAAAAATGATTTGTAAAATAATTACTAATTATAAAAATAAATTTTATGCATAGAAATGTTTTTAAAAATGGTTATTTAGTATTTAAAAATACAAAAGACAATAACCGTTTCTCTCGGTGCTCGATTAGGTGACTACTAACGTGCGCTGCTCATTGGAATGGGAGGGCGAAGAAGACCCGAAAACGAGAGAACAAGGTCCTGATAACGGATATCAAGCAACTCGAGGAACTGAGGATTGGAAAAATGAATGTAAAATATCCAACCGGAGTGAATCTTCGTGGATCTGCCTCAAAGATGACTGAAAAGGACTCGGAGATCACACCTATATCGGAGAAAGGGAAATCAGTGGCCGGAATGATAGAATCAAGTACATGCAACAAAGAGAAAACTGGTGCAGGTACTAGCTGTCATGCAGAAGGTATGTCTGGGGCTAAATTTGTGCAAACACAGAGTAATGAAGATAATAACAATGGATCTAACAGTAAGGAAGATAAGAATGAGCAAAATGTAACAGAAATTGGTGAAGTACAAAAAAGGCAGGGAACATGCAAACATGGGCAAATGTGGTCACATGAAATAAAATGGCATCAAGAGGAATGAATCTAAGCTATATTCCACCGAGTATAAAAGAAGGGAAAACAATTGTGAAATTGGATCATGAGTATATAGAAGAGGAGAGTGATAGATGGAAAATGGCTATAATTCTATATGTGATAGGTGACTCACCAACGATAGGAGCAGTAGAGAGATTTTTAATGACACAGTGGAGATTTTAGGAGAAGACTAAAGTATACTATCACAATGATGATTATTTCATAATTCGATTTAAGAATGTGGAGGAAAGGGATGAGGTGCTGCTATCAGTACCTAATACAATCAATAACATGCCTGTGATAATGAAGCAATGGTCAACTGAGTTCAACTATCAAAATGAAGTGATTAAAACCATACCTATGTGGGTGAAATTTCCTAAACTTCCTCTAAGCTATTGGCGTGGGAAGTCTCTGAGTAAGATTAGCAGTGGATTAGGAACCCCTGTTTATGCTGATGAGTGTACTACCAATATTGCATGAATTTCATAAGCAAGGGTTCTTATTGAAATGGACATTACTAGGCTACTTCCTAAGAGCATAATTGTACAGGATCATAAGGGTGGATTGTTCGAACAGGAAGTGAACTATGACTGGGAACTTGAATACTGTGCAGTGTGCCTTCAAATAGGGCATAACTGCAAGAATGAGAAGACACAAAGACAACCAGTACAAGGAATAAGGGGAAAGCAAGCAAGACCAATGCAAGTATGGAGGAGGAGTGACCCGATAAAGACAAATGAAAAAAAGAATGAGAAACTTAATGGAACAGTAACAAAAGAAGCAATGAATGAACAAAGTAACAATGGTGAAGAAACTGAGAGTAATGAGATGACCAATGGAACAGTAACACAATCAAAATGTTGGACAATGGTAAGGACAAAATCAGTAAGCAAATGAAGTAGAAGTGGTGGTAGACAATACAAGGAAATTGATACACCAAATGGTTTCAGCTTACTTTATAAATGTGTTAATGAAGGAACTGGCAGAACTATGCAAAGTTAACAGCATCATGAGAAGGGACAGAGTAGTAAAGGGGAATTAATTAGGCAAGACCATTTCCTCCATTAACAAGATGAAGATTGTTACTTTGAATGTAAGGGGTGTGAATAAGGTGTATAAACAAAAGGAGCTAAGGGAGTTTATTAAGTTGAATAAAGTAAATATTATAGCTATTAGAGAACATAGAGTAAAAGAAGATAAATAAGGGAAGATAATAGAAAAAATAGTACCTACATGGGAAGGAATATCAAATACTTCAGCAAGCAATAAGGGGAGAATATGGCTACTTTGGGATCCAAAAGTTGTTACAGTAAATAAGATTAGTGTACATAGACAATACATTCAAGTTGAAATTAAAACTACCAATCTAGCAGTTCATTTCACTGCAGTGTATGGACTTCACACAGTGCATGATAGGAAGGAACTATGGAGGAAGCTCCAAGAAATAGAAAACAGACAACAAGATCCATGGCTTGTAATGGGTAATTTCAATGCTATACTTGAAGTTGAAGAAAGAGTCCAGGGTAATAAGGTGCAGGATCATGAAATTAAAGACTTTAGGGATTTCATTGAAGATGCTGGAATAATTGAGTTGAAAACAATAGGGAGGACATTTACATGGACTAAAAGCCATGTGTTTAGCAAAATTGATAGGGCATTAGTAAATGGAGAATGGATGAATAAGATGCCTCCTAGTTAAGTGCATACACAAGATCCATATTTCTCTGACCACTCACCTCTATGCATTTAACTGGGGAGACAGCAGAAAACCACAGCCAAACCTTTCAGATTAATGAACTGTCTGGCAGATGATCCCAATTTTGGAAAGATTGTAGCAGATAATTGGCAGACTGGTACAAATGCAGTATATATGTAAAAGGTGTGGATAAAAATGAAACATATGAAGCATGCAATCAAAGCCTAAATACAAAAGAATTTTCTAGTGTTAAGGAAAAAATAACAGAGATCAGAAATGACCTTCAGCAACTGCAGCAACAGATGAGAACTACTAATCAGGATACTGATAAATTTGAGAGGGAAAAAAAACTTAGAACACAATTGGAGAGGTGGGATGTCATAGAGGAAAGCATCTACAAACAGAAATCTAGAGTAAAATGGCTAAAGGAAGGAGACTCTAACTCAGCATATTTCTTTGCATGCATCAAAGGTAGAAGAGCTCAGAATCAGATTAAAGCTATTACAAACTCAACATGAATAATTGTGCAGACAGAAGAAGAGATAGAAGAGGAGATACTGAACTTCTACAAAGGATTACTAGGAGATGCAAATCCAACACTGCCTGCAGTCAATCTAAAAGATATGAAAAGAGGACCTGTGTTAACAAGAGATCAACAAATGAAGTTGATTCAGCCATTTAGTAAAGAAGAAGTTTGTCAAACATTGCAGGGGATAGAGGACAACAAAGACCCAGGAATAGGTGGATTCTATTCACTATTTTTCAAGAAAGCAGGGACTACGATTGGAGATGAGGTAACTAATGTTGTGCTAAAGTTCATTGAGACACAGAATTTATACAAACCAATAAATTGTACAGTTATAACACTGGTGCCTAAAGTCAAAAACCCCACTTCAGTAAAGCAATACAGGCCTATATCATGTTGTTCCACATTGTACAAAATTATATCTAAAATGCTGACCAGTAGACTACAGGGAGTCATGGACAATATTATTGACAAGAGCCAAGTTACATTTTTTCCCGGCAGGATTATCACTAATAACATTATACTTAGTCATGAGCTAGTGAAAGGGTATGGAAGGAAAGGGGTGTCACCAAGGTGCATGATTAAGATTGACATGCAAAAAGCATATGATTCTATAGAGTGGGTATTTTGGAACAAGTTCTAAATGCATTGAATTTCCCAGAAAGGTTTGTGAAGTGGATTATGGTATGCATATCAACAGATTCATATTCTGTGATTATAAATGGCAAACAAAGTATTCCATTTGATGATAAAAGAGGAGTAAGGCAGGGAGACCCTTTGTCACCTTTCCTATTATTTGATTGCTATGGAGTATCTCAGTAGATCATTGAAGAAGTTGGCAGGGAACCCAGAGTTTAACTACCATCCGAGATGTGATAAAATGGGTATCAGACAATTGGGATTTGCAGACGACCTACTGCAATTTTGTAGAGGAGATGTAGTATCCACTCAATTTCTTTACAAACAATTTAAACAGTTCTCTAAGGCATCTGGACTTATAGCAAATCAAGGAAAAAGTGTTGTGTAGTTTGGAGGGTTCCCAGAAATGATACAGGAACAAATCATACAGGAGCTAGGATTCACAGTTGGCTCTCTACCATTTAGATACCTAGGAGTTCCATTGAGTTCAAAAAGATTGACAATTGGCCAATGTCAACCCCTGCTGGAATAAATGATAGGGAGAGTGACTTCATGGACAACAAAGATGTTATCTTATGCTGGGAGATTGCGGTTGATTAGGAGTGTTCTTATAGCCATTAAACAGTTTTGGTCACAGGTATTCATATTACCTAAGAAGGTGATACAAAGGATTGAAATAATATGCAGAAGATTTCTATGGAATGGAAACAACGAGTGCTCAAAAAGGATCTAATAGCATGAGACAGATTGTGTCTACCAAAAACAACAGAAGGACTCAACATCGTGGACATACATGCATGGAACAAAGCTGCTATACTCAAATACTTATGAAACCTTTGCAAAAAGAAAGATAGATTGTGGATTCAATGGTACATAATTACTCTATGAAAGGAGGTCAAGTATGGGAAAGCACTTCTCCACAAGCATCCTGGGTGATACAGAAGATCTTGAAGGCTAAAAATTATATAAAAGAAGCTGGTCTAACAAGTGAAGAGTTCATCAACGAGGAAAAATATGTGATCAAAGTAATATACAACTAGCTGAGAGATGACTATCCTAAAGTACAATGGAGGAAAATGATATGTAATAACCAAGGAAGTCCTAAATGGTTGTTCATATTATACTTGGCCATACAAGAAAGATTATAAACAAGAGTGAGGGTATAGAAATGGAATTTGAGCACTGATACAATTTGTGCATTGTGTTATATGGAGGAAGAAGATATACAACATCTACTATTCAAGTGTCCAAGCACAACTCAAGTTTGGCAAAGATGCTCAATTGGCAAGGAATTCAGAGACAAGTAATGAGTTGGGCAGAAGAACTGGAATGGGCTAAAAAATATGCTTCTGGAAATAGTCCTCGAGAAGAAATATATCGCATGGCAGTTGCAGGCAGTGTATATTACTATTGGTTGAATAGAAATGGTAAAATCTTTCAACAAAAGACGAAGACAATTGAAGCTATAGTAAGACAGATTATACAGGACATTCATTGTAGGGGAAGGAAGAAGAAGAAGTTAGCAGCAAAATTTAAACAACTAGATTACTATCCTAGTTAGAATTAATATAGCTGTTGTATGTAGTAGTAGAAAAACTTGAAGTAGACTAAAGTTGGGAAGATGTCCAACTTTAAACATATTAAGGAAATATGTAAATGTGTTCTGGAAATAAAAATTATAAAAAAAATACAAAAGACTAATTTCTGGTAAAAATATACAAAATTCATATGCAAGGGCTCTAATTGCAAAGTTATTGCAATTATAGCCAAAATGTGCAAATTTGGCTATTTATGGAATAATTTGGACTTAATAAGACCATAAATAGTAATATTAAATAAAGAAATGTTTTAAAATTATTTGTGGTGCAATTTTGTAATTATTTATTATAAATAAAAAACTAGGCAAATTAATAGAAGTGTAGAAAAATTGTGGAAAATGCCAATTAATGCTAATACATGATTTTCAAGACATATATGCATTTAAAAATTATTTTTGGAAAAAATTGGGTATCAACATTACCTCGCTCCGATGTTTCATATTCGTCTCCAACACCTCTCTAACACCTCAAACTGAGGCCCATCAACCTGAAATTATATAAACAACGTGCAAACCAATAAAAGTATACTCCTATACTCATAATTAACCAATTTATAATAATTTCCAATTCCGCTAGAAAAGTCATCAAAATCATCCCTCGGGCCCAGATGCCCGAATTCCAAATGAAGATAAACATTTCCCATAACACCAGGAACTCAAATATGTAATTTATTCGTAATTTCATGTCCAATTTTATGGTAAAAAACTAAAAAATCAATTTCTGGGGTTTCTTAAAGAATTCCACAATTTCTACAAATTTTCATGTTTAAATCCATATATAACTCATGTAATTAGCTCACAATGTGTAGGAATTCACTTACCACAAATGAATGATGAAATGGACCTTCATAATTGCCCCAAGCTTGGTTCCCATGGACGAATTTGAGATAAAATTAACTGAAACCTAATTTTTCAAACTTATACACTGCACAATCGACCCTTCTTCGCGAACGTGGCACGTCCCTCGCATTCGCGAAGCACAACCGGCTTCTGGTCCTCAATTCCTCTACGCGAACGCAAGAAAAGACATGTGAACGTGAAGCTTTACCGGCCTGCCCATGGTGAACGCGGCCGCACATTCGGGAACCCAAAGACAAATCCGCGAACGCAAAGGCTGCCCAACTTATTCATCGTGAAGGAGATCTTGGAATCTGTCACGAACCGATTTACCCTCCGAAAGTTATCGTAACGGCACCTAGTCTCTCGACTAGGAAAGCCCAAATTTTCGGAAAAATAAACATAATAAGATAAAGACAGAAGGGAACATAAGTAGACATAACATAGCCGCTCGGCATGTACAATTATAACTCCCTAAAGCTGGAATATCACATTAACCACAAGCTCCATCTCAAAAGTAGCTCTATACAATGTAAAGGAAAATACATAAAAAATCTATCTAAGTCTGGAGCGGAAGGTGACTCGAAGGACTTTGTGGACGCGGCAGAATTACCTTTCGGTCTCCTCGAAGCAGCTGCTCGGACCCCTAGCCACGAAACGGAGTGCTGGTACCTGGATCTGCACACGCAAAACATGTACAGAAAAAGGGCATGAGTACACAACAATTGGTACCCAGTAAGTGCCAAGCCCTACCCCAGGCAAGTAGTGACGAGGTCTTGTTAAGGCTCTACTGGATTTTTAATAAGTAAAACAATTTAAAATAGTAAAAATATATATAAAATATAAGGTAAGAAGTAGAAACAATAATCTGAAAGTAAAACAGCAACAGGGAGCTCTTAGCTCAGCACAAAATATCACACGGTGGAATCTCTCGGGATACGTCTCGTAGTTCCAAATTTAAAGGTGCAGTACATGGGGAAAGCTCTAGAATACGTCCATAGTCCCAATTTAAATATGTAGTATAGGGGGAAAGCTCTCGGAATACGTCCGTAGTCCCAATTTAAATATGTAGTACAGCGGGAAATCTCCCAAAATACATCTGTAGTCCCAATTTAAATATGCAGTACAGGGGGAAAGCTCCCGGAATACGTCCGTAGTCCAAATTTAAATATGCAATGTGAATGAATGTCGTATACGGTATATTTAAACAGCTCAGGAAAAGAGTCATAGACAAGAACAAGATATAGACTAACTAATATGGTACACATTGTATCAAATAGGGAATTTAGGTAAAAACTGGTAGACATGCTTCTTCCTAATCTAAACTACACAAGTAGCACATTGACAATGAAATATGAGTAAAGTGATTTATGGAATGGATAGGAAAAATGGATTTAAGCAACAATGGCTCTTGTACGTACTCGTCACCTCACGTGCACGGCACCCATATATCATATAGTATCAAAACAACCTAAG
Organism: Nicotiana undulata; assembly: GCA_005239495.1. Classification (NCBI taxonomy): domain Eukaryota; kingdom Viridiplantae; phylum Streptophyta; class Magnoliopsida; order Solanales; family Solanaceae; genus Nicotiana; species Nicotiana undulata. Next base: position 9,093 of record ML241992.1, read on the forward strand.
AGGAAGTCCCCAACACAGAGTTAGGCAAGACACTTACCTCGACTTCTCAACTCAACTCAAAACCACGCTTTTCCACGAGTACCCGACTCCGAATGGCCCAAATCTGTTCAATTAAATAGCATAATGTAAATATCACTTTAAGGAATCAATATAGCTAATTAGTTCGAAGCTAATACGCAAAATTAGGAAAATTTCACAAAACGTCCCCCGGGCCCATGTATCGGAAAGAAATGAAAGTTACAAATTTAGAACAACCATTCACTCACGAACTCACTCGAACAAGAATCATCAAAATCCGACGTCAAAATCTCCTAAAATCCTCAAATTTCTACTTGGGGAACTTCCTCCCATTTTCATGATTTTTCACCAAATTTCATTGATTAGATTGAAGAAATTGCTATGGTATAATGACATACAAGTGAGTTAAGGTTAGAAATCGTTACCGATGAAGCTTCTCCTCAAAACTCACTGAAAATCGCCAAATCCAGAGCTCCAAATCGTTTTAGAAAATATGAATTTCAAACCCTCAGATTTTGTAAAAGTAGCCCAGGAATTCTGCACCGGCAATTTTAAGACCGCACCTACGTATCCCGCACCTGCGGAAAATCCATCATAGGTGCGAAAACTCACTAACAGGGCTAGGGCCGCACCTAAGGTCACTGGGTCCCATCTGCAGCTCCGCACCAGTGGAACCCAGACCGCACCTGCGATCATGGATGACCTTGGCCATGATCGCACTTGCGAAGCCCATGCACGCACCTGCGTGTACGCACCAGCGGCTCCCCATCTGCAGGTGCGAGACACCAGAACCAGCAATGCTTCAGCTAGTTTCCTAATTCTAAATTCATCAAGTTGAGCATCCAAAACATCCCCCAAGCCCCCGGGACGTCAACCAAACTTACCAACCAGTCCTAATATCTTATCCAAGCTTATTCGGACCTTCAATACACATTCCATAACATCAAAATCACCAATTATGCATGGATTCAAGCCTAAGAACTTATAAAATTTCCAATATCCACAACCGATGCCGATACACGTCAAATATAGTCCGAATGACCTTAAATTTTACACACATGTCATAAATGAAACTACGAACCTACTGCCACTTCTGAAATCCTATTCTGAGCCCGATATCAAAATTTCAGCTATCGGCCGAAATCGTCAAAATTCTAACTTTCACCAATTCAAGCCTAAATCTACTACAGACCTCAAAAAACACATTTCGAACACACTCCTAACCCCAAAATCACCCAGCAGAGCTGACGGAGTCGACGAAGTTCTATTCCAGATCCGTCTTCACACAGTTCCAGTTACAGCCCGATTTCCTAAGCTTAAACTCATATATAAGGACTATGTGTCCAAAAACTCTTCGAAATTCACAACTAAACGTTCCGACAAGTCCCTAAAGAAGAAATAGACATGGGAAAAGCAGCTATTAGGGGATCGAGGCACTACCTCTCAAAACGACCGACCGGGTCATTACAGAATCACGAACACGTAGCATTTCCATCCAAATCTTCGCAATGTGAGTCTACAATTGCGAACATGAATCACGAAATCCTAGTAGCTAAAAATCCTTCTTCCCGAGTGCGCGAATTTGTTCGCGATTTTGAACAAAAACATTAGACAACAACACAAGCAGTTGCAAAACAAGGAAAATGGTATGAAATGACTCTGAAACATACCCGAGGCTGAAAAGACCCCGTCCAAATGTACTAGCCATTCCTAATATCTTATCTAAACTTATGCAAATTCTTGAAACATCATGATAACCATTATAACCATGAAGCGACGATCAAGATCATTCTTTTAACTTTTCAACATTGAAACTTCGACATACACACCCAAATCACACATAAACATTCCGAAATAATGCCAAAATTTATGTACAAGTTATAAATAACAATACGAACCTATTCCAAGGCTCATAATTCAAACATAAATTGATAACTCCAATGTCCAGTTCAAATCAAATTTAGGAAATTCTAAAACTTTCAAAATGCCAACTTTCATCATTTAGCACTGAAACGTTGACAGGCTATTCGATACTCAACTCGAACATACACATAAGTCCATATTCATTATACGAATCTATTAGTTCCTTCAAATTGCAATTCCGAGGTCATTTAATCAAATTTTACCTTGATAAACTCTTCCAACTTAAAGCTTCCAAAATGAGAATTATCTTTACAAATTAACCCCGAACTTCTCGATAACTGAAACCGGCCACACGCGAAGGTCATATTACATAAAGTAGCTACCAAGGGCTCAGACTACCAAACAATGTGCTAGACCTCAAAATGACTAATCAGGTTGTTACACTTGGTCGTACTGATTGCACTTGTATTGTTACAAAAGATAGTGATACAACTTACATCAATTTCAAAATCCATTAACTTTTACTTAATCCAAAACAATCGAGCACAACATGAGGGAGAAATAACATACTCAACTTCAACAGTGTATACGGCCAAAAACTTATTCTTTTTGGTGGTCCAATATAAAAGGCATGAGCCAGGAAATTGTGTCATACCTGAAGTACTTTTTCTGTCCACTAGAAAACCTCCATAATAAACATATCCCACTAAATAAAAGTTACTACCTTTTGGATACGGTATAGGAAAAGATCATTTGTGCCTTTTGTGTATCTCATTATCTTCAGGACTGCCTTGAAGTGAGACTTTTATGGATTTTTTTGGAACCTAGCACAAAGACCTCACTAAAAATAATGCCAAGTCTACTAACACTGCGATATAATAAATACCAATAATTCTCCTATACATTTTTCAATTAATGTATGAACTAGGTTCATCCAAATTCAATTTTTTGGTTGTTGCTATTTCAGTGCCAATTTCTTTGGAATCTTTCACCTTAAACCTTTTGAGCAACTCTTTGACATACTTGTATTGATGGATCATAGTTCCATTTGAAGTTTGTATAATTTGTAAGACTATTAAAAATTAAGCTCACTCATCATACTCATTTCAAATTCCCTCCCCGTTAGCTTAGAATATTCTTCATTAACATATGAGTTGTTGCTCCAAAGATTATATCATCAACATATATTTGAAAAACCAAGAGATCTTCACTTTTTTCTTTCAATAATAAAGTATCATCAATTTTACCTCTCTTGTAGCCAAGCTCAAGCAAGAAGTTTGACAATCCTTCATAAAATTCTCTTGGGGCATGTTTAAGCCCATAAAGTGCCTTATCAAGCTTGTACACATTGTTAGGACATCCCTCACTTTCAAAGCCTCAAGGTTTCTTGACAAACACATCTTCACTTAGATAGCCACTAATGAAGGCGTTCTTGACATTCATATGATGGAGAGTGAATTCCATGTAAGCAGCAACGATTATTGGAGTCTAATTGCGTCCAATATTGCAACCGGAGCAATTATCTCATCATAGTCTATGTCATCTACTAGACTATATCCTTGAACCACAAATCTGGCACTTCCTTCTTCATCAAGTTTGTTTCTGAAGACCTATTTGGTGCCAATCACTGTTTTATCCTTATGTCTTGGTACTATACAAACTTGACATCTCTCAAATTGGGTAAGTTCATCTTGCATTGCATTCACCCAATTTGTATCCTGTAAAGCCTCGGAAATATTTTTAGGTTCAATAAGAGATAAGAAAGCATCAAAGGCATAAATATTCTTTAATGAAGATCTAGTTTTGATTCCAGAGGTTGGATGAGTTATTATGCTCCCAATGGGATGAAATTTGAAACTTATAGGGTTTCACAACAAACAAGTTTTCTTTGGATGTTCCTTCATTATTTTGTTATTGAGGAGCATGTACATGGACACGTTCCTTCAAGGTTTGAGGATCAGTTCATTTCTAGTCGGTTCCCCTTATTAGGTTGCTCTGGGTGGAAAGACTTGATCCATCACGCATTCCTTCCAATGATACAGCCTTTTGCTGGACTGTGGTTTCACCATTTGAACTTCTTATAAGCCTAATCTCTTTATCGTATTGCTCCCGCCTCTCAAAAAGTGTGTTAGTTTCATCAAATTCAACATGAACACTTTCTTCTACACACATAGGTATTTTATTGTATATCTTATAGTCTTTACTATGTGAAGAATATCCCAAAATACTCCTCATCACTTCTGGGATCAAAGATACCTAGAACGTCTTTTACATTATTGTGAACAAAGCAAATGCATCAAATGTCCTAAGATAGGATATATTTGAGTTTATACATTTAACTAAGTTAGTGGGAGTTTTATTAACAAGAGGTCTAGTCATGAACCTATTTATGATATAACATGCAGTGCTCACAATTTCTAACCCAGATACTATGATGCAGCTTACTAGAAATTAACATAGTTGTAGCCACTTCCTCCAAAGTCCTATTGTTTCTTACAACCACTCCATTTTTTTGGAGTTCTAGGAGCAGAAAAATTATGATCTATGCCACACTCTTCAAAAAATTCATAAAAATTAGCATTCTTAAGCTTAGAACCATAATCAGACCTGATTGATGCAAGTTGATTACCTAATTGTGTTTGAGTTTTTATAACAAATAAAGTGAATATGTAAAATGATTCATATTTAGAGGTTAACAACAGTGTCGAAGTAAATATAGAGTAATCAACAAATAGCACCATCATATATTTCTTACCACTTCTGCTCATTGTCCTCATTGGTCCATACATATGGACCAGTTCCATCGACCTGGTAGAACTCCCTATTTTCTTAATTTTGACAGAAGTTTTTACTTTATTCGCCCTTTGCACAAGCCTCACAAACTTTATCTTCCTTGAACTTAATGTTAAGCAATCCTAACACCAAGTCCTTGGAGACTAGGAGTCTCTTATGAAAAATTAAGGGATCATTGTCCTTGACACTCGAGCAAGTGAGTTCATTATCCGAAAGTATGGACAGATACAACACATATATATCGTTCACTCTTCTTCCTGCAACACAATTTTTTCAATCGTAAGATTAATTACTAGACATTTTTCAGAGGTGAAAGCTATGATGTTTTCACTACAACATAGGTGTGCAATACTCATCCGACCGTATTTTAGTCCATCCATAAGGTAGATATTCTCAATTGAGATAGAAACAGATTTACCTAACTTCCTAACACCAATGTCTCACCTTTCTTTCCATTTATAAAGGAGACATTGCCTCTTATAAAGGCCAGAGGTGAAAAGAACTAGTTCTTGTATCCTATCATGAGCTTTGAGCAACTACTATCCAGGTATCATATTTGGTGACTCTACTTCTTGGACCTGCAAAAGGAAATTAGGGGTTAGTTTTTGGAACCTAAACTAGTTTGGGCTCTTTTATAGGCAAAAAGATAAATCACATTTTTCTTTGCCCAACTTCGCAACCTATTCTTCCCTAGAACAAAATATTTATTCCTTAGAGTTGCTTGTTATTTTGCTACATGTTCACTCCAATAGTGTCCAGTGTTACAACAGTGAGTGCAAATCTTATTTTTAGAAAGTGTTATGTGCTTGTTTTTGGGATACCATTTGGGCGCAAAGTTGCCATAGACAAATCTCTTGTGTTGCTACTATGGTGTTCTCTTAGGAATGAAAGTGCATTGGAAGAGTTGTTCCATTTACATGTTCTATCAAGCTCTTTCTTAACCTTTGTCAAGTCCTCTTTTAGAACTTTTGCCTATTCATCTCTTTTACACAACCCATATTTTACCTTTCTTAAATCCTCTTCTAGCGTGAGTTGTGTGTCATTAGCTCTTTCCTTACATGTCTCAAACCTTAATTTCAGGTTTTCATATCTATATTATAATAAATATGTATCAAGTGCAAGAAACTTGTTCTTCAATATAGTGTATTCCTTTTACGTTTCACAAGCCCTTATTTATATGTTTTTGCATTATGCTTTCAAAATGACACACTCCGTTGACAATTGATCCTTTTCGTAAATTACTTTGATGACCCAAAAAGGGGTCATCTTATGTGCATCTAATTTTGACTGTATTTCGAGGCCCCGAAAGCCTCCATTAATCTCACCTCGATGTGCGTGCGCATCCCGGGCGCGTAGCCGGGAAGCCTTTATGTGAAAACTTGATTGAGAGTTAAATTTTTGATAAATTAATATAATAAAGTTGACTTTGGTCAATATTTTTTGTAAACGGATCCGGATCCGTGATTCGACGGTCCCGAAAGGTATGTAGGAAAATATGGGACTTGGGCGTATGCCCGGAATCGAATTCTGAGGACCCAAGTCCGAGAAATGAATTTCCAAAGAAAATTATTTTATAAAAATATTAAAGGCTTATGAAAATAAACCTTGATGTGAAACCTATGCTGTCGGGCCTTTATTATGATTTCAGCGCTCGGAACAGGTTCAATGTTATATAAGTTATCTGCGAAGTTTGGTAAGAAACGGACTTGTTTTGATTGGTTTCGGATCAAAACGAGGAAAATTGGAGTTAATGAAGTTTTGAGGTTTTAAAAGAATTTGAAATTTGGCTTGAAAGGTGATTTTATGTTCCCGTGGTCCGAATGAAATTCCGAGATCGGGAATAGTTCCGTCATGTCATTTATAACTTGTCAGCAAAATTTGAAGTCATTCCGAGTAGTTTAGGCCGGTTCGGCGCATTGAAGTGAATTCTAGAATTTCAAGTTCTTAAGTTTTGATTCAATTTGGTTTTGATGTTGAATTCTGAGTTTCGTTGTTGTTATTCAGGTTCCGGAAGTTCGAGCGAGTCCGTATCATGAATACAGACTTGTTGGTGCTTTTGGACGGGGTCTCGAGAGGCTCGGCTGTGTTTTAGACACTCGGGAGCTAAGTTGGAAAAACCAGAATTTATGCTATCTGGTTTCCTTCTCTGTGATCGCAGAAGGTGGGTTGCGATCACGGAGAAGGATTTTGCTGGGCTGTTGATTGTTCTCTGCGATCGCAGCTTCCCCTTTGCGATCGTAGAGGTCTGGGTTCCACAACTTCGCGATCGAAGCCTTTTATCATGATCGCATAGAGTCGCGTCTGGGCCAGGTGAGTTTGTTCTGCGCGATCGCAGAGGTCTGGCCAGTTGGCCTTCATGATCGCAGAGGTCAGGCGAGTTGGCCTTCGCGATCACATGCCCCTTGTCGCGATCGCAGTTAAGAAATCCCTGGGCAGTTTTATAAAATACGGGACTTAGCATTTTTCCTCCATTTTCATCTTCCTCCTCAAGTTTTTAGAAAGCTCTTCAAGGGACCTTCCACCACTGTTATTGAGGTAAGTAAATTCCATAGTTTTACTAGTTTCAAACATTAATTCTTGGTTAAATTCACCATTAAAGTATCTAAACACCATAGAATTAGGTAGTAATTTTAGGGTTCTTGAGGATTTTGTAACTTTCCATTTTAGGCCATGAATTCAAGTAGAAATCACACCTTAGTGATCCTTAAGCTATGGGTGAGTGATCCCTTAAAGAATTTTCGGAATTCGATCATGAGAGGCCGGGGTTGGAAATTGGGAATTCATCAAGAATGGCGATTTTATTGAATAACTAGGATAATTTCTCACATTGTGCATGCATTGATCTAATCTCACACCTTTTGACTAGTTGCGAATCCTCGGGTATAGAGTTCGGAGTTTCGGGTGCAATTGTGGTCCGAGGGGTAGATTCGACACAAGGTGAGTCTCCTTTCTAACCTTGTAAGAGGGAATTGTCCCCATAGGTGATGTATATGCTATGTGTAAATTGTTTGGGGGCTACGTACGCGTCCAGTGACGAGAGTCCGTACGTAGCGGCTATTATTGTTATGCCCGGGTAGTTAGGCCCACACCATGCCTTGTATGTTTCTCGTAATGCCTTACATGCTTTCTTGTAATGCCTTCTACGCTTTTCTTGTAATGCCTTAAATATCTTTTTCTCATAATGCCTTATATGTTTTCCTTGAAATGCTTCATATGATTTATTGTGACGCCATATGTACCATGAAACTATGTTTTAGCATCGTGTTATTCTTCTGAGGCCTTATGGTAACTAGAAATTGTGAAAATATATGGGATCGGGCCGTACGCCACGACAGAGTTGAAAAGAAATTGTGAAATACATGGGAGGGGGCCGTACCCCACGTCAGTGTTGTAAGTAATTGAAAATATATGGGATCGGGCCGTACGCCACAGCAGAGTTGAAAAGAAATTGTGAAATACATGGGAGGGGGCCGTACCCCACGTCAGTGTTGTAAGTAATTGAAAATATATGGGATCGGGCCGTACGCCACAGCAGAGTTGAAAAGAAATTGTGAAATACATGGGAGGGGGCCGTACCCCACGTCAGTGTTGTAAGTAATTGAAAATATATGGGATCGGGCCGTACGCCACAGCAGAGTTGAAAAGAAATTGTGAAATACATGGGAGCGGGCCGTACGCCACGGCAGTGTTGAAAGTAATTGAAAATATATGGGATCAGGCCGTACGCCACAGCAGTGTTGAGAAATTATGAAATATATGGGATCGGTCTGTACGCCACGGCAGTGTTGAAAAAAAATTTGAAATGAATATGGGATCGGGCCGTACGCCACGACGAGTGTAGAAGGTACCTTATGGGAGCGGGTCGTACGCCACAATGGATCTAAGAATTTGTGATTATTGTTTCGTTCGGTGGTTTTACCTTGAAAGTGCTTTATTGTTTAGTTTAGAAATTGTTTGGATTTTTTTTTCTACTTTTGGTATATATACTTGTTGCTTATTTCCCTGACATGCCTACTGTATTTCATCATATTCTATCATATGTTATCACTCTTGGACCTTAGTGAGTATCGAGTTGACCTCTTGTCACTACTTCTTCGAGTTTAGGCGGGATACTCACTAGGTAATATGTACTCATGCTGCACTTTCTTTTCTTTTCCGTACTTGATTGCACAGGTCCGGAGGCTGGCACGTCTGGCTATCAGGTTGGTGCTAGATATTGATAGCGTGGTCATTCTTCATGGTAAGCTACTTTCCCGACGACTTCCTAGCAGCACCCTGGAGCTCTTTTGTTATATTTCTCTGTCCATTTCATTCAGACAAAGACTCTGTATATTTTGTAGTCATTGTATATTCAGTAGTTGCCTATGACACTCGTGACTCTAGTTCCTAGCACACATGCGTAGTGTATATATATATCTTTTGGGTTCGGGATGTACATGCATGTGTATGTTTTATTTCGGTTTTGTATCTACTATGACTTTACCTTCGCTCAAGGCTAGTATCATGTTAGTTGTTATAAACTGGAAAATCTTTGACTTGTTTAATTAGATGGGAAGGGTATCACTTAGTGTAATTGGTGTTGGCTTTCCTAACCCCGTTGTTGGGCGCCATCACGACTCGGATTAGGATTCTGGGTCGTGACAATTACATATTTAGATTCATCAATTAAAGCTAATAACAATTCAGATAGTCTATCTTTATAGAGGTATTTCATTTAGTTTTCTTGGTCAAGTAATTTTACCACAGGTTCTTTATTATATTATTCTTCATAATTTCCAATAGTCTTAAGAGGTCGTTCATCATCATCATCATCATCATCAGAGTCCTTATCTGAGCTATCTTCCCAAGAAACAACCACTACTTTGGTTGACCCTTTGTTGTAGCTCTTCTTGATATAAACTTGTTCCTTCTCTCAGGTCTCTCTTTTTTCCACTCAATCTTCCACATACGAAAAATCTTGATTATGTGGTATGTTTTACCACATTTGTAGCATCAATCAGTCACATGCTTTTTGGTTGTTTGGATAACCTTTTCCTCCCCTTAGATGCTTCTTGAAGTATTTGGTGATCCTTTTCATTTCATCTTCTTCCAAATCAGAACCCCTAGTGATTTTGAGTGCCAGAGTCCTTCCCTTTTTAGATGCGTCCATTCTCATGATTTGTCTCCTCAACTCATAGGGCAAGAGATTTTCAATAAATTCATCTAAGATAAGTGTAGAAATGTTCTTTGGTTCCTGAGTGACAGTAATCTTGCTTTCCCATATGACTGGCAGAACCCTAGTCATAATCAACAAATAGCACTTGTGTACACGCTTATTACCTCATGTGCATGTGTCTTTCACATAACAAAATAATCAATTAAGGCAAATCCTAGGGGGTATTTTCCAATACAAGGTTAGGAAAGATACTTACCTCAAACAAACCAAAACGAATAATCTAAAAATGCATACACGCGCGAATCGACCTTCGGACGGCTCGAATTTAGCCAAAAACAACTCAGTTACATCAAAACAGTCCACAGGAATCAAACTCAATCGATAAAGGTCGAATCTTTAATCAAATACTCAAATCCAACCAATACATCCGCCCCGGGACTGCACCCCGGAATCCGACAAAACTCTCATATTCCGACAATCCATTAGAATAAAAGTCCAAATATATAATTTATTTCCAAATCCAACCTCAATTTCATGTTCAAACCCCTAAAACTCATTCTCTTAAGTTCAAGTCAAAACGCCCTAATTTCTTCTCTTAAAATTCTTGATTTATGTATAATAATCCACGAAAAAACTAAATATATAATCAAAACAAAGTTAAAATTACATGCCCTCAAGATTTGGGGTTTGATCTCCTCCTAAATTGCTTACTTGTGCTTCAAGAACTCAAAAAGCAAAGAACATAAGCTCAGAATCCCGAAATTGAACATTAAGTACCACTGCCATGCCTCCTTCTTCGTGTTCTCTATCACCAACCTTGCAATTGCTATTCCAAAAATGGCCGGCACAATTTTACCCTTCACAATTGCGTCCATGAAGCTCCGCGATCGCAATGAACAAACTTAATTAAAACTTTCTTAACTCTTTCCAAATATCCTATACTATAACGATTATAACTTCTTGTACATAACTCCAAATGACACTTTTGGATCACCTCAAAGTTCTTTAGAGATATCAAGGTAAAAGCTCTCGAAGTCAGCCCAGCGACAACATAAATTTCTTCTTTGTGAACGTGAACCTTTCCTCCGCAAACGTGATTAACAAGTCCAATATTACATTTAATCATTCGCAATCATGGCTCAATGCTCCGCGATCATGGTGTACGCTTCTGTAGCCAAAAAGCAGCAGCTGAAAAAGGGCTAAAAATTGTCTGCAACTACCCCGAAACATACCCTCCCCCCTCCCCCTCCCCCGTCCAATCATACCAACATTTCCATAAATTTAATATAAACTTATCTAGAGGATAGAAACAGCAAAAACAACATCAAACAAGAGAATGAAACACCAAAACTCAACATGCAATCTTCAAACTCAAGAACTTCAAATATTCACAACCAAGCGTTTGATTCATACGAAATCAACTAAGCATGAAACAAAATTTTGTGCACCAGTTAGAAATGAAAAAAAGGACCTATTCCAAGTCCCAAAATAACAATCAAAACCCAATAGCCACAAACTTAACTCATGATCAAACTTATGAAATTTCTAAACCTTTAAATTGACATCTTTCTACAAAAAGAGATAAATCATCATATGAACCTCCAATACGATTTCGAACATACGCCTAAGTACGAAATTATCATGCGAACCTACCGGAGCCATCAAAATACAAATATGTGGTTATTTACTCACAAGTCAACTTTTCCAATTTATTGCTTCTAAATTGAGAATTACTCTTCTGAATCAATCCCGAATTTCCCAAAAATAAAAACCATCCATGAACACAAGTCATAATTCATCATATGAAGCTACTAAAGACCTAAATTCACTATATGAAATGCTAATGCTCAAACGGCCGGTGGGGTCGTTACATTTTCCCCTAGTTAAACATATGTTCGTCCTCGAACGTGCCAAGAGCCGTTTTAAAGAAATCAAATCACTATATGAACTTACCATACACATACCCATAAATGATCTCACATCCTATAAATCCATATATGACCGTCAACACAACCTAACTGACGATTCTTTCTTCAACCTTAGTCCGTAAAACATAGAACCCAATCTCTAACATCTGAAATCCCTTATAAGACCCGATTGTAACATCTATTCATTTTATAAGTCTAAACAAGATGAATCAAGACATAGCCATATTCCAAGATATAATCAAACAATATACCACATTACTCATATACTCATAGTAATATGTTCCAACCACAATAACTGCTATTTACTAAACCTGATACTGATAACAAACCTCATATCAAATTAAACCATGTTCCAAACCTTTGTACACTGCGAAAGATGAAGAAACACGTAGAAAGTCATATCCACACATCAGAGCAACAAGTAATGGAGCTCTCCGACCAGACAATAACTATTACCAAATTCTAAGCTGACTAATGACATTCCTCTCAAAGCGTACTTTATCCAAATCCGATTGCACTACTCCCAGGTCCAATAATCTCATTTCACCTAGTACAAGATCTCAGAATGCGTATTTTATGGATCGGATAGCTTCGTTAGGTGATTTGGGACTTAGGAGCGTGTTCGAAATGTATTTTCGATGTCTGATGTAGAATTAGGCTTTAATTGGCGAAAGTTAGTAATTGGTGATTTCCGGTCGACAGTGGAAAAAAGGCTACCGGGGTTGAAATTGAATTTCGGAAGTTGGAGAAGGTCCGTAATGTTATTTTGGATATGTGTGCAAATTTTCAGGTCAATCAGATGTGTTTTCGATGGTTTCGGCATCGTTGGTGGAATTTAGGAATTTCAAAGTTCATAGGCTTGAATTTGACGTGATTTTGGTATTTTCATATTATTTTGGGTGTTACAATGGTGAAACTAAGTCCGGATGATCATTTATGACGTATTGGTATTTTTGGTTAGAGCCCCGAGGGGCTCGGGATTGATTTCAGATTGTTAACAGGGATTTTTGGACTTGGTTTGTGCGGCATCAATTGCTGGTGTCTTTTTGCTAGTGTGACCGCACCTGCGGACAGGGAACCGCATGTGCGGGCCCGCAGAAGCAGAAAGGGGCTCCGACGATGCGGATTTCGATGACTCCGTGGAAGGTCGTGGAAACGGACTTGAGGACCGCACCTGCGGAGTTGCAGGTGCGAAAAATGGAGCCGCACGTGTGAGTTTGGCCTGGTTAATGAAAAGTAGCAGGAGCGGTGGATTTGACCGCAGGTGCGGTGCGCAGGTGCGAGAAGAAGGACCACAGGTGTGAAAAGCCTGGGCAGAAAGTATATAAAGTGGTCTTAGTAAATTGTGGTCTTCTTTTCACCATTGTTCATACGGGGTTCAAGATTTTTGAGGGTTTTTTAAGAGGAAAACGATAGTTCTTCATTGAGGTAAGATTTTTGGAATTTATAACTCGATTATATGTGATTAAGACGTAATTAGTGGTGATAATTTGGTGAAATATCAGTGTAAAAAGGGGTAATTAGGGCTTGAGATTAAGAGACCTTCTAATGGGGATTTGAGGGGTCATTTGGACTCCGATTTTAGTGTACTTGATATGTATAGACTCGTGAGAGGATGAGAAACATTTTGGTGTAAATTTTATCGAGTTCCGCAGCGTGGGCCCGGGGGTCGGGTTTGACCAATTTCTGGATTTTTGAGTAATTTTGATAAATGTCGATTGGGTTTCATTCCTTGGCATATTATGATGGTATAATTCTTATTCTTGGTAGATTTGGAGCACTCGGAGCCCTAATTTAGAGGCAAGGGCAATGCGGAGTAGTATTTTAGTCGGGTTTGAGGTAAGTAACGTCTCCAAACTTGGAACTGAGGGTTCAAAACCCCAAATTACCTAATATATGATGTTAATTAAGGTGACGCACATGCCAAGTGACGGGCGTGCGGGCGTACACCGAATGTTTGTGGCTGGGCTCATATTATGGCACTGCCTAATGGCTATTTCGGGCTGAAACTTGTACTGTGAAGATTGTAATTACCTTGAACACATTAGGAATCATGTCAAGTATAAATTCTAGGGCTTCACGCCCAATATGTTCAGACCCGAGTGGTCAGTTATTGTTGTCTCTAATTGTGTGCTTTCATGTACTCAGTCCTGTTATAGCATATGTTTCAAGCCGCAGTCTCAGTATTTGTTAGTTTACATAAATGTTATCATTATTTTGGGCTGGTTCTTATACCTGTGAGCCTTGAGAGTGAGACTGGAAAGTATTGACTGAGTGAGGCCGAGAGCCTGATATTAAGCACCGTATCGATCCTCGAATCATGCCTTCGTTTGCTTGATATAGTGCTTGGGCTTACAGGAGCCCCTCCGTAGTCATTACACCCCCAGTGAGCGCACATATATTGAGGGATGGATCTTCCCTAGGCATGGATTTTGTCCGAAGTTATTGATATATTTAGGGATGGATCGTCCCTGGACATGGATATTGTCGGAGTGATATGTTCCGGAGATGGATCTTCTCCGTGGGGCTGGACTGGCCTTTTCCTCAGTAATGAGTGACTACTTCACTTGTGTTCATGTATAATCCGGGATAGATTTTCCCTGGGCATGAGGGCCATTCCCAGTACTGAGTGGACTTCCTTGTGGGAGTTTGGGATGTTGTGTACTTACCTCTTTCTTATTTATACAATGTTATTTGTAAATGTTGGAGGTTTAGTTTGTCAATACCTTTCAGCCCAAAGGTTGGGTTCGTTACTTCTGAGTTGGTGTACTCACGCTACCCCCTGCACCTTGTGTGTAGATCCAGGTACATCGGGACCCGAATCTGGTCATTGAGTTGCTGTCAGAGTTTCCATCTGAGTTGTCGAGGTAGTAATTGGCGGCTGTGATCTCGTCATCTCTTTCTTGCTCTACTTGTTGTCATTTATTTTTAAGACTATGTTGTCCATTCCTCACTCTTCTTTACTTTATGTTATAGTAGCTCATGACTGAGTGAAACTAGATCCCAAGTTGTAGAATTTAAGTTGGTTTCAGATATTATTTCAACTTCAGATTTACTATTGTTATTTTCCGCAGACTTGTTAAAAATAATATCTTACCGGAAATTGAATCTAGCTTAGATATAAATGGGTGTCTGGCCTGGTTCCACGATAGGTGCCATCACGACTCTGAAATTCGGTTGTGACAAATAAGCACAAAGGATCATATCTTAACACAACCCCGCTACGTCACGTAACTCAATCCAAACACACCGATACACATAAAATACTTGTTGAACCATATTTCTAAGAATCATCCAACATAGGATTATCAACAAGTACACAAAGAGCATGACCATAACCATAGAGAATGAAATAGCACCATCTACCACACGTGCGAAAAAGACGACCAAGTGAAATAAGCAACTTAACATCCCAAGAGCCATCTCGCTCAAACTTTTCCACCAACCCTAAGCCAAACTATATATATATATATATATATATATATATATATATATATATATATATATATATATATATATATATATATATATATATATATGTGTGTGTGTGTGTGTGTCTGTACACACATATTATTATGTGTTAAAATAGTCAACAGTCTCACAACCCATCGTTCCATAAGAGAGTAACACATGGAACATATCATGCCATGAATAAGATAAACTTTAGTCGATGACACACCCATCATCAATAGTTGTGCAGAGTAAACAAATATGATTATATGTAGGACACACATTCTCATTCGGCCTACCAATGAGCTGCCAAATCAATTGGGATCATCCAATAATAGGTAAATAACCTTCCAAAAGTGCATAGTAACCTATCCATAACACATATTGTTAGTTGACTAACTCTTATCATATCTTCAAAGTCCACCACCAAGGAATAGTCCGCCTTACTGAACTCCTATAAATGTTTTGTGCCACCTAGAAAAATTTTAACATCAACAGTCAACAACCGAGTGATTTCCAAAATACGAGTCAAGTATTCGCCAGCCAAAACATAATGCGCCTCCTGGAATGCACATTCATCTTAAGTGATTCTAGATAGTGCCAGCATTTTTTTATACATCTAAAATTGTTCTTGTTGTCAATAACTCATGAGCTTCTCTTATAAACTGAACTGCAACCGTGTACATGCTATATCTACATGCCACAAGGAGCGCTATATTTATCATGCCCTCCTATGAAAAATACTAGTCTCTTTATAAACTCTAAGTCACAAGTAGGATAAACACCCCATCATCCAAAACTTTCCACTTAACTTAATCCCAGAAAACATCGCAACAAGAAACAAACCTTTCACACATCATCCTCGAGGTGTGGTCAAATCCATCGAGAACTCTTCAAACCCCATTTGCACATAACCAAGCCATCAGGACTGAATTCCTCTACCTCAACCAAGTCATGTGGGTCTCCAAGCCCAATATTATTTCAACAAAACACATGTAAAACTTCACCACACCAAATAAAACGACCATTTCTATTACCATGCTAATCCAAACCACTATAAAGCCGAATTATCGTCGATATAACAATCTTCCCAGTATAGTGTAGTCCTCCATCAAAACTCACCCCAAGAGGATCTAATACGAAACCACGCCGCTGACCCTAACATCAAATCTCACCACAACACCCATAAGCCACTTTACTTCCTCTTAAGCACCCAACAGTACCGTAAATCAAAATGCCCGCTCCGGAAGATCTTGTACAAATTTGAAGTTTCCTTTAAGCTCTTTGATACTGAAATATTAAATAAATAATGATAGAGAAATATCACAAGTATCGGCACCATCAAATGCAAATATCATATCTTTGCATTATACGAATATGGGGGAACCCTCAAATACTAAATATAAATCTTGAACTCATTAGAACCTGTTCGAGATTCATTCACCTACTCTAATCCATGATGCACGACCAATATAAACAATTTTTGCTCCATTAGCACATAAATCTCTTAAGAAGCAACCCCATCTTGAAGCAACCGAGTGAGTCTGTTCTCTTTGTATATTACATCCACAACAAATACCAAAATATAATCATTCCCATATTGTATTTGACAATAAAGTATAGTACATCATGCATCCAACAATTACCCTGCTTGAGTAATCCTCAGAGTCATCCCCTTTCAAGTCATAACCTATGTACAAGTATGCCATCCAAAACCAATATAACACATGACCATGCATCAGATTGTCGCTAGTAAAATCACCCACATGGCTCAAAGCATCAAAACATAACATCCGATAACCCACAATACCCTTACTCCATAACTGCCATGATCTCGCATCATTATTCAACTAAATTCTTAATAAGATCATGTAGCACAAGTAAAATAACACCTCAAATCATCTATCAACGGCATATTCACCATTTTGACAGTCGTGCAAACTTCCTCCAGTTATCCAAACTAAATTTGTAGCACATACACCTCGTTGGATAGAATAAAAGAAAATCTCCACATAAATATCATAAGAATCACACAACCTCAAGCCTTCTCGCAGGAGACAACCCATCTGCTTAGCCCCAAACTGGCATCTCTCAATGACCCCACCATAGTCACAACAACTAAGACATCACTTAATTTTTCCAAGTCTAAGCTCGTCAACAAGAAATATACTTTGTTTAACAATGAACAACTAAAACATCCCTCAACACAATCATAACTCAAGACTATGCTACGCATCAAGACAAAATTCAAGCATCCCTAGCGCTTTGCGCTCGAAGTAAATTCTTCTCTTCATATCAAAACCATCAAGAATAGTCCTCATTCACATAATACTCATCATATAGATATATCATAACTCACTAACCCATCAATCTAACCCCTAGGGGCATTACCGGACATATCAGTACAAATGCGCAAACTCAAACAACTAAAACTTCAAAGCCCAAGATGCAATCTGAACCTTGCCTAAAGTCCTCCAGACTGCCAACCTCCACTAAAAAGAATACACATGTCAAACATCATCCACGACATCATAATTTGTCGATGCATAGCTGATACCGAGTTATCCACATCACATGCTATTGAATAGAAAGAAATCGAATATATAAGCTTCAAGTTGAAATAAAACCGCACGATAAGGAAATAGATATAGGAAGTTTCCTAGATGCCCTATATCCTCTCAATAATAAGTATGGACGTTATTTTACCAATCCGTAAAACTCTACTAGACACTTGCTTATGACTCGTAGAATCTATGAACCTAGAACTCAGATACCAACATGTCACAACCCAAAACCCCACCAAGTCGTGATGGAACCTAACCCAACCCGCTAACTAAGACAAATAATGTAATTTACTACAATGTGAAATCATCAATATATTAATAATGTTACAACAAATTCAATACAACTATCCCAAGGACTAGAAGTACACATCATGGGCCACTATGATTTGTATTTTACAGAGCTGATAAAAGAAATAAATACAACATCTTTTTAAAAGCTACATAAACATAAATGAAATCCAGAGCTACCATGAACAAAAGGTAACATGGATCTGGTATTGTGGTACGTCTCCAATGCAAAGCTCCATCTTCGCAGTTACTCAGCTCTAAATTCTGCACGCAAGGTGCTAAAGTGTAGTATGAGTATACCATGGTCGGTATCCAGTAAGTATCATGACTAACCTCGGTAAAGTAATGATGAGGTTCAAGTTATATGATACTTACTAGTCAAATAACATGTGTAATATATCAAAGACTGGCAATAGAAAGTATAACAGAAAATTAATAATAGTAATTTCATCACAACCAGTAACAATATTCAATGCAAGTAAAAGCTCAGTTTTAATGACAAGTCATCATATAGAAACACACACAAATAGCACGTTGTGCCCGTATGTTTATCACAACAACAATAGCCACTTGTATCACTCTACCTTGACAAAATCTCAATAGATACCAATATTGCTCTACCCTGACAATATCATAGTAGTTATCCATATCACTATGCCCTAACAAACTCAAATTTGCTACCCATACCCATATCGGTTCGCTATAACAATATCATAATAGCCACTTGTATCGCTCTGCCTTGAAAATATCACAATACCCACTCGTATCGTTTCGCCCAACATTCCCAAATTTGTCACAAAATAGTAATGCCAATGTTTCATCACATATATGAGTTTATAATGTATCAACAAGACACAAAAGGACATAAACAGGGTAAAATACATATGGGTATTTAACGAATAAAGTACTACCATGGGTAAAACAAGTGTAGTTATCATGTTCACATAACCACAAAGTGATGGATCATGTTTCATATACAATACATCCTTAAATTAAGGCATATTAATAGCCTAAGGTCTAATTCTTTCATAATCCACAAATAGAACTTGTGTACGTGCTCGTCACCTCTTGTTCACGTTGCTTTCCATAGAACACAAATAAGCCATTAAGGCCAAATCTTAAATGGTATTGCACCAGACAAGGTTAGGCAAGATACTTGCCTCAAATAAGCCAAAATAATACTTTAAAAATGCCTCCCCGTACAAATCAACCTTTGAACGGCTCAAATCTATCCAAAAGATAACTCAATAACATCAAATAATACCACATGAATCAAACCCAAATGACAAATGTCAAACCTTTAACCAAAATACTCAAAGTCAACCTTGAGCTTGCACCTTGGAACCCGATAAAACTCTCAAATTTCAGAAATCCATTTGATATGACTCCAAATATATAATTGGTTTCCAAGTCAAACCTCAATTTCATTTTCAAACCCCCATAATTTATTCTATTAAGATTAAGTCATTATCTCTTAATTATTTCTCTTCAAATCCTTGATTTAGGTATAATTGTAATGACCTGGCCGCTCTTTTCGTATATTTGAAGCATGTTCCCTATTTGATGTTATGTTACTTGCGGGGATGGTAGGTTTAGTTTCAGGGAGGTTTTGGATTGAATTGGAACACTTAGTTCCTCGTTTGGAAGCTTAAGTTGTGAAGGTTGACGGGAGTTTGACTTTTATATATTTGACCTGAGATTCAAATTTTGATAGTTCCATTAGGTCTGGAGGATGATTTCGAACTTAGGCGTATCCCCGAATTTGGATTCATAGGTTCTCTGATTGAATTGGCTCTTATTGGCGAATGTTGAAGGTTTGTAGGGTTAGAAGTTCATATGTTTAACCCACGGTTGACTTTGTGGTTATTAAGATCTGATTGGGATTCAGAGCCTTGGAATAAGTTCGTATGGTGATTTATGCCTTATGTGTAATATATAAGTTAATTCCGAGTTGTTTAGGCATGTTCAATGCTAGTTTGGAATTTAGAAGTTTGGATTAGTTCATTAATTTTAATTTGAGGTGAGATTCATTGGTTTGATAATATTTTTTGTGATTTGTGGCCTTGAGTAGGTCCTTGTTATGTTTCGAGATTGGATTGTATGATTGGACAGGATCCCGGAGCCCTCTGGTGTGTTTTGGGGAGGTTTAAAACCATTTCCATTTGTTTTGTATATGACGTTTTCTCGTGTTCAGGTGTTCATCACGATCATGGAACGGGTGTCGTGATAGCAAGGAGTGTTTGGTGGATGGAATACTTTTGTTCTTAGCGTTAACGAAGATGATGTCACGATCGTGTAGTGTATGGGTCTGGTTATGAAGGATAGATGGCTTAGCGTTCTCGTTTGTGTAAGCTTGGGAGGTTGTGCACCGCGATTGCATACAAGATGTTGTGTCGCGTACAGTCTCTAGAGACAACTCTGGCTTGTGCCTCGCGATCGCAATGAAGTTCCCGCGATCACATCAGGAAGAACACCCCTAGATTCTAAGATTGGGAGCTCGTATTGTTCATGAGATTTACATGATTTGGATTGGTGTAAGTGTTTTTTACTCGGATTTGTTTCTTATTTATGATTCCAACCTTAATTTTAGAGTTTGATTGGTAAATCTAAGTGAATAAATTGGATATTTTGGTAAAAAAAGTTCTAATTGAAATTTGAGGATTAAAACACCGATCCGGAGTCGGAATTGGATGACAGTTGCATTGTTGGATCGTTTTCGAGTCGGTATTATTTTGATTTTTTTCGGGTTTCGCAAGGTGGGTCCTGGTTGACTTTATTGGTTATATTTTTTTTACTCAACATCGAAGTTTTATTGTTTGGGATTGTTCCCTATGGTATTATTTGATTTTATTATGTTGTTTTGACTAGATTAGAGCCGTTCGAAGGTCAATTCATGTGGGAAGGTCTTTTTGGAATAACCATTCACGTGCTTTGAGTTATGTAACATGTCTAAACTTGGTTTGAGGGTAAGTTTCTCCATTGGCTATGTTATTTAGGATATGTTGGGCGTGAATCACGTCTTAGATGACGAGCGTATGTACATGCACCGAGTTAATTCATGGAACGGATGGACCTTAGATTATTATATGCATTTTTTGATATTATGTGTTGTTATATACGTATTTTCTATACTTGTATAAAAATTTGAGCTATGACTCATGTTAGAAATCGTATCTTTGCTATATGCTTATTTGTTTGAGATATGATAGGGATATTCTTGTTGTTGTGAGTTGTTTGCCTTATTTGTAGACATACTCTCAGTCATGATTCTATAACCGTGTATGATATCTTTTTCTTTGTGCATTCTTATTATGAATTCTCACATGTTGTTTATGTCTCATATGTGTAACACTGTTGAACTGCGTACTGAGGTGGTTAATTAAGACTTGAGCGGTTGATGATTGAGCTTGGACCGTAGCACCGATTTGGTAAGATTTTGAGGTGACGCGTACTCTAGGCCCATATTGGTGTAAGCTGTACTGACTACGGCCGACGCGTGCACCATGCCTCACGATTGGGCTATGTGATATTGACTATTGGCTTATATCTGATTAGCGCTTGGGTAAGGACCCACCCCTCCGGAGTCTATTATTCATAGCAAGCGCATGCATATGGTTATATGCATCTGCTTGAATGAAGGACTAATGTCAGGCACACGTACAATGTTGATTGATGCTTGTTGATACCCAATTTTTCCTCAAATTATTTTCAAACTTGCATATAAGCTCCCAAAATTACTTTTTGCAATAATGAGTATTTTTCCCTATTTTTATTTAAATTATCTCCCTGTTTATTTAATATTTCATATCTAAATAATTCATAAATTATGCTCTAAATAATTTCAAAAATATTTCCTAGCTCAGTATGTTATTTATAATCATTTTCTATCTATTAAAATCTGATTATTTCACAAATTAGTCAATTGGGTCTTATTTAATTTCAATCACAACAATTTGCAGTTATGGCCCAATTGGACATTTTGTATTATTTTAATTCGAAACTTATGCATTTCTTAAACTTAATATTAGTTAATTACTGTGATGTCACTTATTTATACTTAATTTCATTTATATAAAATTATTAGCTATTTTAATTAATTAATTATCTATATTTTACGGGTATTTAACAATTATCCACATTTATTTAAATCCTGGCCACATTTCAACCCAATCTTTAAACCAAATTTAACCCAACCCACCAGATTAGATTATCCCAAATACCAAGCCTAATCCCGTAAAATCTACCCGACCCAATCCCCGTTTTAATCTGAGTCGTTGATTAATTCAAATCAACGGCCCAGATACAACCTTACTTTAATTAACTCCCTAACTATCCCCCAGAATCTTCAGTCTTCGAGAGCTCTCTCTGTCTCTTCTCGTCTCTTCCTCTCCTCCTTCTCTCTAGAACCTTCTTGTTCGTCTTCTTCTCTGATGGCCCTCAGCTTGTCTCCGGCCACCTCCAGCCTCTCCTCTTTCGACCACCAGCCGCCTTGACGCCTCATCTCTCTGGTTATCTTCGTCTCTGAGACCTTTAAAAGGGTTTTGACCATGCCAGATCACCACTGAAGCTCTACGTGGGTTGTTTCCGGCCTTTCTCCGGCGGGGTTTGACTCGATGGTGCCCTAACCACCATTATTCCTGAGTTTCACGGTCAAGTTCTCTTACTTTTCTCTAGTTTCTTATGAAACCCTAATCTCGACCTAAATCTCTGTATTTTTAACGATTTCAACTCATTCTTTTATATTTTGTACTATTCTCGACTCGATCTTCAAGTTTTTAAACATTTGTGTCCCTTTTGAAACTAGGGTTTTACAAACCCCTTTCAAAAACGATTCTTTACTTCTGTTATAATGTTATTCTATGCTTCCCTCTGTTATTCAACGATTGATTCAAAAGCTTCTCTTATCTTAACTTGTTTTACTGAAAACCCTAATTTTGCAGTCTTAATCATGGATTTTGAGTTCGTCTTTGATTACATGTTCGATTATCATGCATATGTGCTTGTTTATCATAAACATTACGTGCTCTATGTGAATCCCTGCTTTATACCCTGTGTTATTTGTTAAATTTTCCCCTTTCCGCCTATTGTGAATTTTATTTCGTGTGCTCTCATAAATTTGTGCTAATTCTCTCCTAAATCAGTACTATTATCCCTAATTGAGTCCTTGAATTCTTGTGATTGATTCTTAATTTATCTCGCGTGAGATTTTCCAATTATTTTAACTTTGTAGAATATTTCCTGACCTTATTATGTGGTCAATCACACTATTAACTCGCTTTAGGCACTTTCCTTGATTAAAATGTGTTGAACCTAGTCTTTATTGCATATTCTATGTTATTCTACTTCCTTATTTGATCATGTTTTGCCTTATGATTTCTTTCCTTATATAAGTGACTGCTTATTACCATTTGCACTAGGACTCATTAATTAAAAGGAGTCCAAGTCTATGATTGATTTTGATTGAATATTCTTTCCATACTTGTGTTGAACCAATACTCCTTACCTTATTTATTTTACTCGTTTTCAGTACTATAAATACCTCCATTCTCTTTTGCATTATGGACGGATACATTGCATACCACGAACAGATCAGTCAATACTATCAATACTACTCTCTCTTGTGCTCTTTTTCTCTTCTCTATTTGCTCTACTGCTGTTCTCTGCTCTTGTCTATTATTAGCCGGCTATAAGCCAAGGCTGCTATTGTGCTCACTTTTTGCTCTTGCATTCTGCTGTGCTCTTTTATCATCTGGTATGTTCTAACTAATTTTCCAAAGCTCCAAACCAATGTGTTTATTTATATTTCAGTATTTCATATTCCTAATCGCTTTCTACCTATGTTTCTACTGTTCAACATGTAATTAACTCCTTGTTTACATGTTGATACTTGCCATGCTTATCTCTTTGCATGTTTAGGTTTGAATCAATACATGTCATAAGCCTCGCCTATTCCTGTATGCTTCTATTAGTCTATTTCCCTTTCATGTTCAGTATCATGTGCCCCCTGATTCCCTGAACCTTTTATATGTTAGTACTTACTCTACTTATGACTTGCATGCTCTTATGACTGTCATTTGCTCTTAATCTCACCTATTACAACTGTATTCCATTACTGTCTACCATCATGTCTATACCTAGCCATTCCATGGTCCCTTGAACCTTTCTTGATTTGTGTAACTATGCTTAAATGAGTTTCTTAAGTCTATGTCTCTCTTTGTGTCATTATGTGACCTATTCGTTCCCTCACCCCATTGTCCTTGTGTGCAACTCTATACTGTTGAACTTTTGATCAGTACTTCTGTTTGTTTTTAAGTTAATCTTTCAAAAATCACTCTCCAGTTTTGTAAACTCTTTTCTTTAACTACAAACTTTCCCTCTCCTTCTAGCACTTCACACTACTCTTAGGACTTTAGGTTATACCCCCTTAGTGTGAGCACTGCTTTGGGTACCTCTGAGTACCCATTGAACTCTGACACACAAGGCTGGTAATTCAACACTGCACTTGTCTCAACTTTTGGCAATTTGTTTGGGTGCTGGTATTGGCCAGGGACCTAATGAGGGCCCTAGGGAGCTTTTCCGCACCCAGACCATATTAAGGCTGTGAAACTCGAAAGGAGTGAGGTTGGAAGATTGGGCCTGATTGAAGGCTCCCTATAGAAGTAACTTCTTATTTTCCTTTT
>ML241992.1:39960-55805 GCA_005239495.1 Nicotiana undulata
GCACATTTAATACCATAGTGCTTAAACTATGGCTCGTTTCAAGAGCATTTACCCTTATTAATCATAGAATTTTGGTATTTTGCAGTACACAAGGTGTAAACACTCAAGACCATGCAAAAGAGAGTTAAAGAAGTGAAAAGAGGAGGAAAATGGTCAAATGCGATCGCATATGCAACATGCGAATCACATTTCAAACATAGGAATCGCATATCGCAAAGGAAAGTTGAGTCAAATTTAAGAAGTGAAATACGGTCAAATATGCGACCGCATATCCCAAATGCGAACCGCAATTCAACCGCATCTCCATCTGGTGCCTGAAGCCACACTGCAGATGCGACGCATGAATGCGATCGCATATCATCAATGCGGACCGCACATCTCACATGTGATGAACCTCTGGGACCTAGGGTTTTGACATGCGACGGAGAAAATGAAGATGCGAATCGCATCCCTATTATGCGACAGGAATGCGATCGGATATCAGCCCGACAAGGGTGTTTTTGTCTGTTTTTCACCCAAATTTTCTGCCCACTATAAAAGGATTTACTTTGGTGTTGTGGGTCATTCTTGTCTAGCTTTTGAACAACATTCTCTCATAAAATATTCTTCACCTTTTGGAAGTATTAGAGCAAGGAAGTGGGGGTTTGTAAGCATTCATGACACTATTCAATACTTGTTTTTGGTTATTTATGATGAGTAGCTAAACTTAAACACTGAGGTTGTGGACCCTAAATGGGTGTTATGTATTTGGGTATTTGCCATTGAATATATGCATAATGGGTAGTTGATATGTGTTTACTCTTCGTCTTATATTTCTTGTTAATGGTTGCAAACATTAACTTATGCCATAAATTTTATCTTAGCTTGGAAAAGCGGGTTAGAATTGGTAAGAGTAAACACCAAAAACTCGAGGTATTAAACCTCAGTTAATAGAATCACTTAGGAATAAGTTGGTTTTATTTGGATACAAGTGATTCGGATTTATTGCAACTATTTTGTATTTGGAAAAATCATAAAGAGGAAATACCATCTTAGTATTGGAAAATCTAGGATAGTTATCATAAGAATCATTTGCATATCAAGAACTTCCTATTATAAATATATCATATTAATACCCACGTGCATTACATTTCATGAGAGGGGACACAACCTTGGTTATTTTACCCATATTAATTACATCCTAAATTAGTTTACTATTTTAAAGAAAGAGTAGTAACAAGGGAAACTAATTTTATATTTTTGCATTCTTAGAGTCAAGTTGGATTTGTCAATTTTGCTATTAATAAAATGAGGCATTTAGTATTCTAAGTTCTCCAAAATAATTTGTCGCTAGGCCTACCTCGGGCTCAAGAGGTTCCCCAACTTAGGACACGCTTTACATTTCCGCACTACGTTTTTAAATATCGCAATGTTTTATGATTCCTCACTAACTTCACTACCTTTTTGTTTTTGTTTTTTTTATATATTCCCCTTTCTCCAAAGGTTAGTTCATGCACTCTGGCATCAACCGCTTATTGCAAAAGATCAAAGGGCCCTCCTCCAACTCCTCCTCCCATTCCTCCTTAAGGGAAAAACAAGGGAAAAAAACTAAGATGGCAGATACAAGCGGTAACAAGAAAGACAATAGGGATGAAAAGGTTGAGACCAATGATGGTCGTGGTATTCAGGTTCTGCATGAGGGTATGTCTCCACTAGAGAAGAAGCTGCTAAAGTTCCAAGAGGAACTTGATCAAGTCAAGAACTTGGCCCACTTATCATTCTCCCTCAACGTCCCAGACGTTCACTTCCCAAATGCTCCGAACCCCACTTTACCACAAAACATCCCCAAACAACCCAATCACCCTAAAGATCCAGTTCCCCCAGCACAATGCAATACATGTCACCACAGCACTCCACATCTCCAGGATCAGACAAAAGACCATTTCCAGGCTTACCATAATCCCATCTATGTGGAAACCGTAGCTCATTCCACACCCCATACACCCGAGTTTGACGAGAAGGATAGGCTCATCAGGAATTTGGCCGAGGAACTCAGGAAATTGACCAACCGAGTTCAGGGCGTCGAATGAGTCAAAGGGATTGAGGGGCTGAACTTTGAGGATCTTTGCATATAGCTCAATGTCGAACTGCCCGAGGGGTACAAACCTCCTAAGTTCAAGATGTTTGATGTCACCGGTGATCCAAGAGTCCACTTAAGAACTTACTATGACAAGTTGGTCGGCGTCGGAAAATATGAGAGGATCCGCATGAAACTCTTCATGAGGAGTTTGAAAGGAGATGCACTATACTGGTACATCATCTAGGATCCAAAGAAATGGAATAACTGGGTAAGCATGGATACGGACTTCATGGATAGATTGAGGTGCAACACGGAGAATGCACCGGCCTTGGAAGAGGAACAAATGAATAAATTCTTTGTACGAGCTTAGGATCCTCAGTATTATGAGCGACTGATGGTGGTCGAAGGTCAAACGTTTTCCGATATCATCAAACTGAGAGAGAGAATCGAAGAGGGTATTAAGAGCGGTATGGTTACTAATTTTGAAGCTTTACAGGCTACCAATAAAGCTCTGCAATCCGGTGGTGTGTCAAAGAAAAGGGATGTAGGAGCCGTGATTGTGGCACAGCAAGCTAAATCCCCTCCCAAATACCAGGTATATCCAGCACCTTCTTTCACATACCAACCAGCCCCAAGTTACCAAGAACCTTCACCTCAATACCAAACACCCTCACCCGCATATCAGGCTCCACAACCCATATATCAGCCTACCTCGCCCAGATGCTCCCAATCAGCTCCCGTCTATAATGCCTACAATTCCCAACCTTCTCACTACCAATCACCACCTAATCGCAAAAAATTCCCAAGACCTCGCCCAAACTTTGACTGTCGTCCACCAAAATAGTATACCGCCATAGCTGAACCCATTGACCAACTATACAAAAAGCTTAAAGCCGCCGGTTATGTCACACCCATTCCCGCTGTCACCCTTGAGAACCCTTCTCAGTGGGTAAACCCAAACAAAACCTGTGCTTACCACTCCGGCATGAAGGGACACACCATCGATGAATGCCGTTCCTTGAAAGACAAGATACAGACCCTCAAAGATAACAAGATCATTGTAGCCAAGGACCCTGCTCCTAATGTTTGCAATAATCCGTTGCCTGACAATAAGCGTGGTGTCCACATGATTGAGGTTGATGATGACTGGGATCCCGAGGGATCAATTGGGCTGATTGCAGAGGGTGATCCGAAGAAGCCTACAATTACTCTTAATCTGATCGTGGTCCAGATGCAGCCATCTGAGGAAGCTGAGGAAAACATGTCCATTCCACTTGAGTTTGAATCGAGACCACCCGCAAAGGAGAAGGCCCAAGTGCCGATCGAAATCGAGTTTGTACGACCGCTCGAAGTTGCAGTCCGGCCATCTATAACATATACTCCAGCAGGAATAAGACTGGCCACACCTATTCTAGTGGCAATGTCAATAACGACACCCTTTTACTCACACGCTATTCCGTGGGACTATACCGCTGAAGCAAGGAGGAAAGGTAAAGGCAAGTATGAAGAAGCCATCGCTGCACAGGGTATGACGAGAACTGGCAAAGTTTATACCCCTGAACATTTGGCCGAGTCTAGCAAGCAGGCCAAGAGCTGTCCCCCATCATTGAAACAGGTTCAGACGATCATTGGAGAAAGATACAAGCGAATGAATACTCAATCCTCGACCAGTTGAACAAAATACCAGCTCAGATATCCATCCTCTCCCTATTACAGAACTCTAAAACACACATGAGTGTTTTGCTAAGGGCGCTGAGTGAAGCATACGTACCAGACAATATCACCAGTGGGGAAATGGCCAACATGGTAGGCCAGGTACTGGAGAGTCACAAGATCACTTTCCATGAAGATGAGTTGTCTCCCGAAGGATTAGGATATAACAGAGCACTACACATCACTGTGCAATGTGAGGATCATTTCATCACAAGGATCCTAGTTGATGGGGGTTCCAGCCTCAATATCTGTCCGCTGGTCACACTCAAGAAATTGGGAAAGAGTCTACATGAGATAAGAGAAGGAGAGATCAACATGAAGGATTTCGATGGTTCGTAGATGTCTACCATAGGAAAAATCACTTTGTTTTTACAGATGGGGCCTACTTGGTTCGATGTAGACTTCTAAGTGATAGACGTGCCTGCATCACATAAGGTGGGTTGCGATCGCGGATAAGGGTTTTGCTGGGCTGCTAATTATTCTCTGCGATCGCAGCCTTCCCCTTGCGATCGCATAGGTCCGGGGCCCAAAGCTTCGCGATCGCAGCCCTTTCACGCGATCGCATTGGGTCGCAACTGGCCGGGTGAAATTGTTCATTGCGATCGCAGGACCTATGTTGTGATCGCAGAGGTCATACCAGATGGTCTTCGCGATCACAGGACCTCTGATGCGATTGCAGAGGTCAGTCCAGTTGCCCTTCGCGATCGCAGGCCTAGTGTCGCGATCACAATTAATCATTTCCTGGGCAGTATTTTAATGCCCAATTACGGGTTTTCTTCTTCATTTTCAATACCCAACCTCCATTAAAGCTCCTCAAAGCTAGGGAAAGTTGTCCAAGGTCAAGTTACTCAAGGTTAGTGTAATTTCCTCTCTAAATTCATGGATTAATTATGGAAATCCAACTAGGTTACCTATTAAAATATCAAATCATGGGAAAATTGGGTAGAAAATTCTAGGGCTTTGATAATTAGAAAATTATTCCTTTTTAGCCATGAATTCCTAAATAAATTATGTAATTACGATCCTTAGGCTTCGGGTAATTCATTCCTTCGAGAATTTTCAATATCCGAACGCGTGGGCCTGGGGTCGAAATCTCAAAAACCTTCAAGAATGATATACTTTGGAAATTTTTGTTAATTCTTTCTCTTGCTATCTAAATTGATTCAATTGCGCTTTATTTGGCTAGTTGCGAGCCGCCGAGGGTAGTTCCGAAGTTTCGTGCGCATTCTTGATCCGGTCGTTGGTCCGTAGAGTGCTTCGTCGAGGTGAGTCTCCTTTCTAACCTTGTAATAAGGAAATTGTCCCCATAGGTGTTCTATGTGTTATATGTTTGTATTCGGGGGCTGTGTGCGTACCTTGTGACGAGAGTCCGCACGTAGCAACTACTATTGTTATGTCCGGGTAGTTTTAGGATCACAGCATGCCTTGTCTTCTACTTCGAAATGATTTATATGTTATAATTCTTTCTTGGATGTAGCATTGTTTCCTTGAATATTTCATTGATTAAGTATTTGGAAAGAATTGATATGTGAAGTCAACTAGTATTTGGTATACGTAGGCTGTCGCTTTGCAAGTTACATTCTGCAAGTGACGTGTAATTCCTTCCACTCTTAGGGGCGCGGGTCGTACGCCACGACGAATATATATAGTGCACTCCTAGTTCGGGTCGATTGATCCCCGGCAGTGCACAAGGACTTACTTGAGAATGCACTCTTGGTACGGGTCGGTCGATCCCCGGCTGTGCATGGACGAAGTTACATTATGATATGATATTATTACACTAATGGACGCACTCTTGGTACGGGCCGGTCGATCCCTGGCAATGCGTATTTGAGTTATTGGTAAGCGTGCACTCTTGGTATGGGCCGGTCGATCCCCGACAGTGCATAGCTTTTTGGTATGATTACATTATCAGCATGCACTCTTGGTTCGGGTCGGTCGATCCCCGACAGTGCATAGCTATTCTTCCCCCTGATTCCAGCAAAATGTTTTACTCTTCAGTGTGCATGGCTGCTCGGTATTGTTTCCCGACTTATGATTTGACGATTGTTTGAGAAAGACTAAAATGGAAGTTGTTATTGTTTGAGTAATTAATTGAGAACTCTGTGATATTTTCTTATTATTTGTACCCTGCTACATGTCTACTGCTTTCGTGATATCCTGCTTTATTTTATTACTGCTCGACCTTAGTGAGTATCGAGTCGTTCTCTCGTCACTACTTCTTCGAAGTTAGACGGGATACTCACTGGGTACATATTTATATATATGTACTCATGCTGCACTTCCTGTTTCTTTCCGGTACTTGACTGTATTGGTCTGGAGGTTGGTACGTCTGGTTATCCGGTTGGTGATAGATATTTACGGAGTGATTATACTTCACGGTGAGCTGTCCTTCATGGAAGCACCCTATAGTTCCTTTGTTTATTCTCTGTCTTTTACATTCAGACCGAGGTTGTGTATATATATATATTTTTTGTCATGGTATATTCTGTAGTTGCCCGTGACACTAGTTCCTGACACACACGTCATGTATTTTGGGTACTGGGCTGTATATCTATATATATGTCTTACCTTGGCTAGACATAGTCATGTTTTTACTATCGCACCAGGCTATAGCATGTTTAATGGTTTAAATGTTGTAAGTGTTGACTAGTTTAGATTATATGGGACGGGTAGCACCTAGTGTACTTTATATCGGCTTGCCTAACCCGTTGTTGGGCGCCATCGTGACCTAAATTAGGATTTGGGTCATGACAACGTGGTATCAGAGCCTTAGGCACGTAGTCTCACAAGTCACGGGCAAACCCAGTAGAGTCTTGCGGATCGATACGGAGACGTTTGTACTTATCTTCAGAAGGCTATAGGGCGTTAAAAACTTCTTTTGTTCATTTCCTATCGTGCAATCGATGATGTAATCAAACATGTTCTTTTATTCTCTCACATATGGTGAGGACGCGTGGTTCACGAGTTCCTGATCCAGGGCAGGCTGCTACCCCCACCGCTCGAGGCCGTGGTAGGTGCAGGGTTAGGGCTCCTGTTCGTAGGAGGGGGCGAGGGCGTCCCAGAGCTGTACCGGTCGCACCAATCGAGGATCCTTATGTAGAGGAGCAGGATGAGATGCCCCCAGTGGATCCATCACCGGCTAATTTTGTGACGGCGCCGGGCTTCCAGGAGGTCATGGGCCGTATGCTGATGTTCATGGATACTATGTCACAGGCGGGTATACTTCAATCAGATCCTGCTACTTCTCCGGTAGGAGGGGGAGTTCAGACCCCTACTGCTCGGCTATGGGACCAGCAGCAGGAGCACATCGTACTCCAGATATTCCACCAGTGATTGGGGTTCAGCCTGGGGTGGCAGCACCAGAGCCTAGGCCAGTCGCAGAGATGGACCAACAGAAGCTGCTGGGTAGATGGACCCAGCTTCGCCCTTCGACCTTCGAGGGTGAGCGGGGAGAGGATGCACATGATTTCATCGAGAGGTGCAGGGATAAACTGCTCAACATGAGGATACTAAAGTCACATGGGGTAGATTTCACGACCTTCCAGGTTGAGGGCAGAGCTAGCCGCTGGTGACAGTCTTATATACTCAGTAGGCCAGCAGGGTCTCCACCGGTTACTTGGGAGAAGTTTATTCAGTTATTTTTGGACAGATACATTCCACCATCTGAGAGAGAGGAGCTTCGGAGTCAGTTCGAGAGATTGGAGCAGGGGCATATGTCCGTGACCGACTATGAGGCGAGATTTTCAGAGCTATCCCGCCATGCCCTTATGATATTGCCCACACATGCATAGAGAGTTTGGCGGTTTGTAGAAGGTTTACATCCAAGCATCACGATCTCCATGGCTTGAGAGGTAGAGATGTGTACTCCATACCAGCAGGTAGTCGAGATAGCTCGACGTATCGAGGGTTACCGTGTGAGGGGCAGAGATCAGGGTCAGCTAGGTCAACAGGGTCAGTACGACAAGAGGGCCAGGTTCACAGGTGATTTCAGGGGTACTCCGGCCAGGCGCAGGGGTGAGTTTGGAGGTGGTCAGTCTAGCAGGCCTTCTTATGCAGCACCTTCCTTACCTCCTAGGGTTGCTCCAGTCAGGCCCCAATTTAGTGCCATTCCAGAACGCTCTTATCATCCACCATCTATCCAGAGTGCACCCAGCAGTTATTCCAGCCATTCGAGATCCCCCGACTCTTATTTTAGTGCCATGCCAGATGATTCTTACTACCCTCCAGCTATTTAGGATTCTTCTTCATCAGGGCAGCATGCTATGGCACGTAGAGGTTGTTTCGAGTGTGGGGAGCTGGACCATATGATTAGGTAGTGTGCCAGATATTGGGGCAAGTCCGTACAGTAGATTCGCCAGCCCAGGGGTTCAGCATCAGCAGTTCAACCACCTAGGGGTGGAGGTCAGGTTGGCAGGGACGTCCTAGAAGGGGAGGTCAGTCAGGAGGGGGTAATCCAGCTCCATCTCGTCCTGGGGGAGCTCAGTCATCGGGTACTTCAGCCAGATTTTATGCTATTCCATCCCGGGCAGATGCAGTGGCCTCAGACGCGGTGATTACATGTATTATTTCAGCCAGTGGTAGAGAGGTTTCAGTGCTATTTTATCTAGGGTCTACATATTCATATGTTTCAGTGTTATTTGCTTATTCTCTAGATGTTGCTTGTGAGTCTTTGGGTTATCCCATGTATGTGTCAACTCTTGTGGGCGATTCCATGGAGGTAGATCGGGTTTACCGATTGTGTGTGATCACTTTCTGCGGGCTTGAGACCAGAGCTGATTTGTTGTTACTTGATATGGTGGATTTTGATGTTATTTTGGGCATGGATTGGTTGTCTCCTCATCATGTACATTAGCCATGCCTAAGTCGCCGGGATTAGAGTGGAGGGGTTCTTCAGTCAATGCCTTCAGCCGTGTTATTTCCTTCATGAAGGCTCGGCACATGGTCGAGAAGGGGTGTTTGTCTTACCTTGCTTATGTGCGCGACACCACCGCTGAGTCTCCTACCCTTGATTCAGTGCCAGTTGTTCGAGAGTTTCCTGATGTGTTTCCTTCAGATCTTTCAGGCATGCCTCCAGATCGAGATATAGATTTTTGCATTGATTTGGCTCCAGATACTCAGCCTATTTCTATTCCCCCCTATCGTATGGCTCCTAAGGAGCTAAAGGAATTGAAGGAAAAACTTGAGGAGTTGTTGGGCAAGGGGTTTATTAGGCCAAGTGTGTCGCCGTGGGGTGCTCCAGTCTTATTTGTGAAGAAGAAGAATGGGTCTATGCGGATGTGCATTGACTACCGCCAGTTGAATAAAGTGACCATCAAGAATAAGTATCCTTTACCGCGCATTGATGATTTGTTTGATCAGCTACAGGGTGCTCGTGTGTTCTCTAAGATTGATCTGAGGTCAGGTTATCACCAATTGAAGATTTGGGCTTCTGATGTCCCGAAGACTGCATTACGCACCAGATATGGCCATTATGAGTTCTTGGTGATGTCCTTTAGCTTGACTAATGCCCAGCAACATTTATGGATTTGATGAATTAGATATTTAGTTTGTATATTCACTCTTTCGTTATTGTTTTCATTGATGATATATTGATCTACTCATGGATCCTGGGTGAGCATGAGCAGCATTTGTGGGTAGTGCTTCAGACCTTGCAAGAACAGAAGCTTTATGCTAAGTTCTCCAAGTGTGAGTTCTAGTTGGAGTATGTGGTATTTCTGGGGCATGTGGTGTCCGATGAGGGTATCAAGGTTGATCCGCAGAAGATTGAGGCAGTGTAGAGTTGGCCACGTCATACTTCATCTTCAAAGATCAAGGGTTTTTTGGGTTTAGCAGGCTATTACCGTCGATTCGTGGAGGGATTATCTTCTATTGTCGCTCCACTGACTAGATTGACTTAGAAGAATGCTCCATTTCAGTGGTCCGACGATTGTCAGGCGAGCTTTCAGAAGTTCAAATCAGCATTGACTTCAGCACCAGTGTTATCATTGCCTTCTGAGTCTGGAGTGTATACAGTGTATTGCGACGCCTCGCGCGTCGGGTTGGAATGTGTGTTGATGCAGGTTGGTAGGGTTATTTCTTATGCTTCGCGATAGCTGAAGGTTCATGAAAAGAATTTCCCTGTGCAGGATTTGGAGTTGGCGGCGATTGTTCATGCTTTGAAGATATGGCGGCATGACTTGTATGGTGTATCTTGAGAGGTCTATACTGACCACCGCAACCTCCAGTACTTGCTTAAGATGAGGGACCTTAATTTGAGGCAGCGGAGGTGGCTTGAGTTATTGAAAGACTATGATCTCACTATTCTGTATAATCCGGGCAAGGCGAATGTAGTAGCGGATGCTTTGAGCAAGCGGGCAACGAGTATGGGTAGTTTGGCCTACATATCAGTTGAGGAGAGGCCTTTATCCTTGGACATTCATTCATTGGCCAACCGTTTGGTTAGATTGGACCTTTCAGAGCCTCGTCGAGTTTTGGCTCATGTGGTTGCTCAGTCCTCACTATTGGGGGAGATTAAGGCTCGACAGTTTGACGATCCACGTCTAGCAGAGCTTCGGGATACGGTGGTCCAGGGCAGGGCCAAGGAGATTACTTTAGGCGAGGATGGTGTTATGCGGTTCCAGGGCCGATTGTGTGTTCCTAATGTTGATGGCCTGAGGGAGAGGATTCTAGCAGAGGCTCACAGTTCTCGGTATTCTATTCACCCAGGAGCTACGAAGATGTACCGTGATTTCAAGAAGCACTACTGGTGAAGGCAGATGAAGAAGGACATTGTTCAGTATGTGACCAGGTGTCTTAATTGTTAGCAGGTTAAGTACGAGCATCAGCGGCCAGGAGGCTTGTTTCAGCAGATGAACATCCCTTAGTGGAAATGGGAGCGTATCACCATGGACTTCGTGGCTGGGTTGCCTCAGACATTGCGGAAGGTTGACGCGGTTTGGGTCATTATGGACAGACTGACCAAATCAGCGCATTTCATTCCTGTGGCTACTAATTACACTACAGAGAGGCTGGCTCAGATTTACCTTCGTGATATAGTCTGGTTGCATGGTGTGCCTGTGTCTATCATTTCAGATCTAGGTCCTCAGTTCACTTCGCACTTCTGGAGAGCTTTGCACAGCGAGATAGGTACTCAGATAGACCTCAATTCAGCATTTCACCCTCAGAGTTATGGCCAGTCAGAGCGTACAGTTCAGATCATGGAGGATATGCTCAAGGCTTGTGTGATTGATTTCGGTGGTCGGTGGGACCAGCTTTTGCCGTTAGCGGAGTTTTCATACAATAATTGTTATCCGTCCAGCATCGCGATGGCTCCATTCCAGGCTTTATATGGTCGGCGATGTCGTTCTCCGATTGGGTGGTTTGAGCCTGGCGAGGCTAAGCTATATGGTACAGATCTGGTGAGAGATGCCTTGGAAAAGGTAAAGATTATCCGGGAGAGGCTCCGTACAGCACTGTCTAGGCAGAAGAGCTACGCAGATCAGCCGGCACGTGACGTAGCATTCATGTAGGGAGATAAGGTTATGTTGAAGGTCTCGCCGATGAAGGGCATTATGAGATTCGGGAAGAAGGGCAAGCTGAGCCCCAAGTTTAAAGGTCCTTTCGAGGTGTTGAAGCGGGTTGGAAAGGTTGCTTATGAGCTTTCTTTACCTCCAGCCTTATCAGGAGTTCATCCAATTTTTCATGTGTCCATGCTTCGGAGGTATCACGCCGACTTCTCACACATGGTTGATTACAACGCTATTTAGTTAGATGAGAAGTTGGGCTACGAGGAGGAGCCAGTGGCCATTATTGATAGGCAGGACCGCCAGTTGAGGTCCAAGATAGTTTCTGCGGTTAAGGTTCAGTGGCGGGGCCAACGAGTTGAGGAGGCAACTTGGGAGTCCGAGCAGGACATGCAGAGCAGATATCCACAGCTATTCAGCACTCCAGGTACGATTTTAGACCCGTTCGAGGACGAACGTTTGTTTAAGAGGGGGAGAATATAACCACCCAGCCGGTCATTTCGCGTATTAGGACTCTGTTCCCCTAAAAGAAACCTTCCATAGAGGCTACTCGTGCTTTATGACTAGCAGAAGCGGGCGGTTCGGGATTTGGGAATGAATTGGATGGTTTAGGAACACTTGGTTCCTTAAGGTTAACCTATTTGGCCAAGTTTGACTTCGGTCAACACTTTGAGCAAATGACCTCGAAATTTAGTTTTGACAGCTCATGTAGCTCCGTATGATGATTTTGGACTTGGGCGTATGTTCGGCTCGAGTTTCTGATGACCCGGGAGCATTTCGGCGCCCGAAATGGAAATCAGGATTTCTTTAAGTTTAGAATTTGGCCTGGAACGGGACTTCATGCTATCAGGGTCCGAATGGAATTCTGGGATCGGCAATAGTTATGTATAGCCATTTATGACTTGTTTGTATAATTTGGGGTCATTCCGAGTTGTATAGACCCGTTCGGCGCAATGAAGCGAAAATTAGAATTCTTAAGTTCTTAAGTTTGAATAATTTGGTTTTGGGATTGAATTTTGAGTTCCGTTGTTGCTTTTCATGTTCCGGAAGTTCGAGCGAGTCCGTATCATGAATACATACTTGCCGGTGCTTTTGGACGGGGTCCCGAGGGGCTCAGGGGTGTTTAAGACCCCCGGGAGCTAAGTTGGAAAAACCAGAAATTTCTCTATCTGGTTTCCTTCTCTGCCATCACTGAAGGTGGGTTGCGATCGCGGAGAAGGGTTTTCATGGGCTGCTGATTGTTCTCTGTGATCGCAGCCTTCCCCTTACGATCGCATAGGTCCAGGCCCCAAAGCTTCGCGATCGCAGCCCTTTCACGCAATCGAATTGAGTCGCAGCTGGGCCAGGTGAAATTGTTCATCGCGATCGCAGGACCTATGCCGCGATCGCAGAGGTCAGACAAGATGGTCTTCGCGATCGCAGGACCTCTGATGCGATTGCAAAGGTCAGTCCAGTTGCCTTTCGCGATCGCAGGCCTAGTGTCACGATCGCAGTTAAGCATTTCCTGGGCAGTATTTAAATGCCCAATTACGGGTTTTCGTCTTCATTTTCAATACCCAACGTCCATTAAAGCTCCTCAATGCTAGGGAAAAGCTGTCCAAGGTCAAGTTCCTCAAGGTTAGTGTAGTTTCCTCTCTAAATTCATGGATTAATTATGGAAATCCAACTAGGTTACCTATTAAAATATCAAATCATGGGAAAATTGGGTAGAAAATTCTAGGGCTTTGATAATTAGTGAATTATTCCTTTTTAGCCATGAATTCCTAAATAAATTATGTAATTACGATCCTTAGGCTTCGGGTAATTCATTCCTTCGAGAATTTTCAAAATCCGAACACGTGGGCCCGGGGTCGAAATCTCAAAAACCTTCAAGAATGCTATACTTTGGAAATTCTTGTTAATTCTTTCTCTTGGTATCTAAATTGATTCAATTGCACTATATTTGGCTAGTTGTGAGCCGTCGAGGGTAGTTCCGGAGTTTCGTGCGCATTCTTGATCCGGTCGTTGGTCCGAGGAGTGCTTCATCGAGGTGAGTCTCCTTTCTAACCTTGTAAGAGGGAAATTGTCCCCATAGGTGTTCTATGTGTTATATGTTTGTATTCGGGGGCTGTGTGCGTACCTTGTGACGAGAGACCGCACGTAGAAACTACTATTGTTATGTCCGGGTAGTTTTAGGATCACAACATGCCTTGTCTTCTACTTTGAAATGATTTATATG
Source organism: Nicotiana undulata (assembly GCA_005239495.1). NCBI lineage: Eukaryota > Viridiplantae > Streptophyta > Magnoliopsida > Solanales > Solanaceae > Nicotiana > Nicotiana undulata. The sequence continues at coordinate 53,456 of ML241992.1, forward strand.
TTATAATTATTGCTTGGATGTAGCATTGTTTCCTTGAATATTTCATTGATTAAGTATTTGGAAAGAGTTAATATGTGAAGTGAACCTTGTATTTGGTATACGTAGGTTGTCGCTTTGCAAGTTACACTCTGCAAGTGACGTATAATTCCTTCCACTCTTAAGGGAGCGGGCCATACGCCACGGCGAATATATCTAGTGCACTCCTAGTTCGGGCCGGTCGATCCTCGGCAATGCACAAGGACTTACTTGAGAATGCACTCTTGGTACTGGCCAGTCGATCCCCGGCAGTGCATGGACGAAGTTACATTATGATATGATATGATTACACTGATGGACGCACTCTTGGTACGGATCGATCGATCCCCGGTAGTGCGTAGTTGAGTTATTAGTAAGCATGCACTCTTGTTACGGGCCGGTCGATCCCCGGTAGTGCATAGCTCTTTGGTATGATTGCATTATCAGCATGCACTCTTGGTTCGGATCGGTCGATCCCCGACAGTGCATAGCTATTCTTCCCCCTGATTCCAGCCAAATGTTTTACACTTCGGTGCGCATGGCTGCTCGGTATTGTTTCCCGACTTATGATTTGACGATTGTTTGAGAAAGACTAAAAGGGAAGTTGTTATTGTTTGAGTAATTAATTGAGAACTCTGTGATATTTTCTTATTATTTGTACCCTGCTACATGTCTACTGCTTTCCTTATATCCTGCTTTACTTTATTACATCTGGACCTTAGTGAGTATCGAGTCGACCTCTCGTCACTACTTCTTCGAGGTTAGACGGGATACTCATTGGGTACATATTTATATATATGTACTAATGCTGCACTTCCTTTTTCTTTCTGGTACTTGAGTGTACAGGTCTGGAGGTTGGTACGTCTGGTTATCCGGTTGGTGATAGATATTGACGGAGTGATTATACTTCAGGGCAAGCTGTCCTTCCTGGCGACTTCCTGGCAGCGCCCTGTAGTTCTTTTGTTTATTCTCTGTCTTTTACATTCAGACCGAGGCTATGTATATATATATATTTTGTCATGGTATATTTTGTAGTTTCCCGTGACACTCGTGACACTAGTTCCTGATACACACGTCGTGTATTTTGGGTACTGGGCTGTATATCTATATATATGTCTTACGTTGGCTAGGCATAGTCCGGTTTTACTATCGCACTAGGCTATAGCAATGTTTAGTGGTTTAAATGTGGTAAGTGTTGACTGGTTTAGATTATATGGGTCGGGTAGCACCTAGTGTACTTTATATCGGCTTGCCTAACCCGCTGTTGGGCGCCATCGCGACCTAAATTAGGATTTGGGTCGTGACAATTCTGCTGTGCTATTTTATAATCTGGTATGTTCTAACTAATTTTCCAAAGCTTCAAACTAATGTGTTTATTTATATTTGAGTTTTTCATATTCCTAATCGCTTTCTACCTATGTTTCTACTGTTCAACATGTAATTAACTCTTTGTTTACATGTTGATACTTTCCATGCTTATCTCTTTGCATGTTTAGGTTTGAATCAATACATGTCATAAGCCTCGCCTATTCCTGTATGCCTCTGTTAGGCTATTTCTCTTTCATGTTAAGTATCATGTGCCCCCTGATTCCTTGAACGTTTCATCTGTTAGTACTTACTCTACTTATGACTTGCATGCTCTTATGACTGTTATTAACTCTTAATCTCACCTATTACAACTGTATTCCGTTACTGTCTACCATCATGTCTATACCTAGCCATTCCCTGGTCCCTTGAACCTTTCTTGATTTGTGTAACTATGCTTAAATGAGTTTCTTAAGTCTATGTCTCTCTTTGTGTCATTACGTGACCTATTTGTTCCCTCACCCCATTGTCCTTGTGTGAAACTCTATACTGTTGAACTTTTGATTAGTACTTCTGTTTGTTTTTAAGTTAATCTTTCAAAAATCACTCTGCAGTTTTGTAAACTCTTTTCTTCAACTACAAACATTCCATCTCCTTCTAGCACTTCACACTACTCTTAGGACATTAGGTGCCACCCCCTTCGTATGAACACTGTGTTGGGTACCTCTGAGTACCCATTGAACTCTGACACGAAAGGCTGGTAATTCCACACTGCACTTGTCTCAACTTTTGGCAATTTGTTAGGGTGCTGGTATTGGCCAGGTACCCAATGAGGGCCCTAGGGAGCTTTGCCGCACCCAGACCATATTAAGGTTGTAAAACTCGAAAGGTGTGAGGTTGGAAGATTGGGCCTGATTGAAGGCTCCTTATAGAAGTAACTTCTCATTTTCCTTTTCATTACTGTAATTCATTTATTACTGGTTTGTAATAACTTGTAAAAGAATAGTTGGGGCTGGGTACTGAATATGCG
>MDKH01240109.1:0-19667 GCA_005239495.1 Nicotiana undulata
ACCATTACCTTAGACCTTTATTCCAATTGTTACAACTGATTGTTAGTTACTCTTAGTTTTATATATTCAGTTAGTTGTAGTAGTAATCACAACACCAAGTAATATTCATAACATTTGAGAAAGTTGACTAGTAAGAATTTAGTACTCTAACAACAACAATTGATAGGTTAATTCTCTGTGGGATTCGACTCTGGGCTAAATACTCAGATTATATTTGCAACGCCCGCTTAGTCTTTCTAGAAGACACAGTTGAGCGTGATCAGTGAACAAAGAGAATGCAAGCACTTGTGTTACACCAATAACAACCGAGCAGCACGACCCTCCTCCTCCCCCAGCAGGTATCACTAACAATGTTAATAATATAGGTGATGACACCGTCACAAGCCATTTTGAGGAAGATGGAAGAGATGGAAAACGAAAACAAAATGCTCCGAGACCAAATGAAAGAGCATCAAGAAAGGGTACACAAAATACCGGGCGCCCCAAACTCTTGACAAAAAGAGATGCCGGTCGATTTGTTAAGTAGTCGTACAGTGAGGAAGTCGCACCACATGCTATACCTAAAACCTTTAAAATGTCGTCGTACCTAAAAATATATTACGGTACGACCGACCCTGAGGATCATGTGACTCACTATGTCACCAAAATAAAAGGCAACGACCTTTCCAAAGAGAAAGTATCCTCCATCTTATTGAAAACATTTGTTGAAACCCTCACCAGAGACGCAATAACTTGGTATTCATAGCTGCATGCACGCTCCATTGAAACATTCGAAGTGATGGCTGACAAGTTTGTAACGGCCCATGCCGGAGCTAAGAAGGCAGAAAAGTGAATGATATATTTGCCATCAAACAATCACCTGGAGAAAGACTGAGGGACTTCCTCGCTCGATTCAACCGTGTAAGGATGACCTTACTGAATGTATTGGAAGGGATGGCTATGGCAGCTTTCCAGAATGGGTTGAACAGAAGCGGTTCAAAGGCAACTAGAAAGTTGTTGAGTCGGCTCATGAAATATCCCCTGACCACTTGGGACGAAATACACAATGCCTAGTGCGCCGAAGTCCAAGCTAATGAAGACGACCTAAATGAACCAACCCAATGGTTAACCTCAGTACAAGCCGAGTCTAGAAAAGATCGGAGAAACGGCAACAGAAGGGATCTAGCAGTTACACGACTCAACCGAGAAAGACATCAGCCATATGTCAAAGGCGCCATCATACCGCCGTCCCGCAAGGACATGGACTCACCGGAGTGAGAGAGGTATGCCCCCCTTACTATCTGCTCACAATTTTTGTGTCTCCCCTTTATTAATAGTCTACGCATTGGAGAAGTTCGGCCAATAAGTAAAGTCACTGTAGACGCGTGATTTTTGACCCTCCCAGATATTTTATACATTTTAGCGTTTAATATTTAGTTTAGGCTTAATATCACTATTTTGACTCGTTTTGACTATTTTTACCTTATCTTATCACAAAAATAAAAATTACAAAAATAGTTTCACTTTTAATATTTTTAGTTTTATTTTAGTAGTGTATTTTAGTTAATTAAGAGTAAGTTTTATTCTTATAAATACATTTCATTTTTTTAGTGTTTCTTAGGCCCAAAATTAGGACCCAACAAGAAGGAGCCCAACCCAATTTCCTAAAATCCTTACACCCTAACCCTACCCTCTTCTTCAAAAAGACTCCAAGACCCCTGACACAGAAGAGGGACACCAGCCGCATCCTCACCGTCACAGCCTGCCGGAGAAGACTAAAAAAAATAGCCGCCCATGAAACCTTGAACACACAGAACTCTCATCTCTCTCGCTAAGGCCACCGCCGACCAGCTTTCCTACCACCCTAACACCCCACGACCACCCTATCTCCTGCCGTCATCCTCAACCAGGAGATTAGCAGTGAAGATCCATTAGCGAGCCGCCTTCACCACGCTGCCGCCAGACTTCATCACCGGCGGCCAGCAACATATTCTCTAGCCATCTCTGAACAGACCTAACACCTAAAAGAAAAGGGGCAACAACTCCTTCATCGCATAAACCAGTCCAGAAATGTACAAAACCTCTGTTAAAACAGCTTGAAAATCAGCTTCGAGTGGCCGGCGATCTAGTCGAGTTTCTGTTGAGGTTTGAGGTCTGAAGTTCGTCGAGGTCTTCGTATGTGGTCCGTATGATCCAAATGATTTGGTTGTTGTATATTTGAAGTTCATTTGTCAATATATTGCAAAACCTTCAAAAAATTAAGATTTCGGCAATAGAGGTCTGTTCCTCTTACCTATGTACCGTGTCTTCCTAATTTCATTCCAAGATTTTGGTTAAACAAGTATTTCATTAAGTTTGGTATCTATGTGAATGCTCATTTCATCGTCTAAGAAGTGGGTCTACTTGAAAGTTAGATTTTCTGTTTGTTGGCATTAGAATACATTTAGCCATTTGTTAGCATATCTGTTTGTTGGTGTTATTAAGGTAAAATTCATTTATTATAAGGTTTTGTTGGCCTCATGATTAGTTGGAAATATGATATGAACTTGATAAGTTTGATTCCTGTTATGACTCCACTTTTGGTGATAGATTGAAACCTATGCGGATTGAAAAATTTCATATGTCTCGTTTTCATGTTGTTTCTTGGTTGTGGGATGTTGCTTCTTTCCGCAAAATATTTTTGTGGCATGTTGTAGATCGCGGGTACGGTTCCCGTGGCGTGATTCATGATGTGTAGTTTTTGGTCTAGTTAATCAACTTATCGCGATTGTGTACACGTTCGCGTGACACGGGCACGATTTAAAGATGAATTGGGTTTCTTAAATAATTAAGCGCGACAAATTGTGTACACGTACGCGTGAAATGATTTAAGCGCTGATTCTCAAAATTAAAACTGAGGTATGCGTTCGCGCAACTTTGGACGAGTTTTTTTTTATAAAATAATTAAGCGCGACAAATTGTGTACATGTACGCGTGACATGATTTAAGCGCCGATTCTCAAAATTAAAACTGAGGTATGCGTTCTAGCAACTTTGGACGAGTTTTTTTTTATAAAATAATTAAGCGCGACAAATCGTGTACACGTACGCGTGACATGATTTTTAGCGCATTTATTAAAATGAGTACACGTACGCATGGCTCGTTTCAAGATAATAGAAGCGGTAAATGATAAAGTATACATAGGTCCTAAAATGAGTGATTAAACAGTTTAAGCCAAGTATAAATTACTAAGCGACCGTGCTAAAACCACGAAACTCGGGAATGCCTAACACCTTCTCCCGGGTTGACAGAATTCCTTACTTGGTCTTCTGGTTTCGCAGACTTTAACACATAGTCAAAACTTCCTCGATTTGGGATTAAAAATAAACCGGTGACTTGGGACACCATAATTAGCCCAAGTGGCGACTCTGAATCAATAAATAATCCTAATTCGATTACGTCACTTTAATTGGAAAAACTCCCTTATCCCCACCCCTTCAAGGGTGAAAAAGGAGGTGTGACAGTCACCACAGAAGATGAGGTTCGACCTAAAAACCAGGAAGTAAAACACCCTCTGCAAATTCCACCAGGAATGAGGTCATAAAGTCGAGGATTGCATCGCCCTAAGGCAGGAGATCATGAATATGCTTCACTAGGGACACTTGAAGGGACACGATTTGGTTTTCCCTCACTATGATGCTCTTGTTATCACTTTACGCATATTAGATACAGATGTGAGACGTATTCTGGTGGACGATGGGAGCGGCGCATGCACTATCCACCCTTGAGTGCTTGCACAGATGAAACTCGAGGATAAGATGGTTTTGCCAAGTTGGTCTTCCTCCTCATGAGGATCTGGTTATAGCCCGAGTAAGCGTCTAAGAAGCTTAACAGCTCATGTCCGGCTGTTGCTTAACATGGGGGTGACGTATCAAAGGTTGGTGACATGAATGTTCAAAGACCAACTTGGAAAAACCATAGAGGTCTAAATATATGATATTTTGGTCAAGTCCAAAAGGAAAGAGGATTACATCGATCACCTGAAAGAAGCCTTAGATGTACTTAGGCGATACAGAATGAAAATGAATCCTGAAAAATGTGCATTTAGCTTGACCTCAAGGAATCTCCTAGGCTTCCTAGTATCACAACGAGGCATCGAGGTTAACCCTGACCAAATCAAAGCTATTGATAGAATACCGGAGAACTTAACCAACAAAAAACAAGTTTAAAGACTGACCGGCCGTATAGCCGCCCTGTCGAGATTCATCTCGCGGTCATCCGATAGATGCCACAAGTTCTTTGTCATACTCACGAAAGACAATGGCCTCCAATGGACCTCTGAGTGCGTCGATGGCGGGATGTGGTACCCCAAGCTCGAAAGATTTGCCCTAGCCTTGGTCGTAGCTTCAAGAAAGGTTAGACCCTTCTTCCAGCGCTACCTCGTCTCGGTAATCACGGCTTTTTCCTTGAGAAGTATTTTGTATAAGCCCAAGATATTGGGCAGATTGGCCAAATGAGCCATAGAAATAAGCGAACATGATATCACATATCAACCGCGAACGGCGATAAAGTCGCCAGTACTTGCCGACTTCATCGTCGACTTCAGTGCAAAAATAATGCCCGAAGTCGACAGAGAAGCTGCCAACACCCACCCCCCCCCCCCTCTCAAATAAAAGATCTATGGAATTTGTATACCGATGAAGCCTCTAATGCATCAGGGTCCGGACTGAGACTCGTGCTCGAGGTCCTGATTGCAGGATTAAGGTTGGTACTCAAGTAAGGAGCGAGGTGGGTCGTCCTACGTTGTGACCCTCAACTCGTCGTCAACCAAGTCACATGGACTTTCCATATCAAATAGAAAAGGTTAGAAATCAGGCCGAGATCTGCAAGCTACTACCCGAATTTGATGAATGCTAGCTCGACCAGTTCCCTCGAGCACAAAATATCGAATCAGACAGCCTCACCAAACTAGAGGAGACCACTAAAATAATAACCAAGGAGGAAACGTGGTCACCCTTCTCCGCTCATTGATCGATCAAATCGAGGTAAGGACTATAAACCTAACTTGGGACTGGTGCAACCATATTGTTACATACTTGCAGAACGACGTGCTCCCAGATGATAAAAAAGAAGCCAAGAAGCTTCGAATGCAAGCGGCTAGGTACAATATCATCGACAACGACTTGTACAAAAGGACATATGGCGGACCCCTAGCAAAATTCTTAGGCCCAAATCAGACACGGTGCATTCTAGAAGAAGCCCGCGAAGGCCACTGCGGAGTTCATTCCGACAATAGACTGCCGACTTCGTGAGAATATGCGAGCAATGCCAAAAATATACCCCTATGATCCACCAAGCGGGCGAGCACCTCCACTCGGTCACCTCCCCTTGGCCTTTCATCAAGTGGGGGAAGGACAATTGTCGGCCCCCTTCTTTTGAGGCAAGGTAACGTATGATTTCTTTTGGTTTTAACTGACTATTTTTATAAGTGGGTAGAAGCAGGAGAATTCGCCCAAGTACGCGAATAAGAAGTGATCACCTTCATATGGGAAAATATTGTGTGCCGCTTCGGCCTCCCCAAAGAGATCAGTTGTGACAACGGACCCCAATTCACCAGGAAAAAGGTCGTCGAGTTCTTCGAGAAGTGGCATATCAAATGAATGCTCTCCACCCTATCCCATCCCGTGGGAAATGGGCAAGAGGAGTCCTCCAATAAATCAATACTGAACATCATAAAGAAAAAGCTCGATAATGCAAAGGGACTATGGCTAGAACTACTACCATAAGTGTTATGGGCATACCGCACAACGCCAAAAATGAGCACAAGAGAGACACCCTACTCATTAGTATATGGGACCGATGCAGTAATACTAGTTGAGGTCGGAGAACCAAGTTTTGGATACTCTCATGAGAGCGGTCGAGGAATGACGAAAGTAGAAGGCAGGACCTCGACGAAGCCGAAGAACGGATTGATATGGCCTACATAAGGATGATCGCCCAAAAACAACAGGCAGAATGCCCCTATAACAAAAAAACAAAGGTCAGACCACTCAAAGTCGGGGACTACGTGCTCAAGGCCAAAACACAAGCAAGCAAAGACCCGTGAGAGGGAAAATTGGGACCGAATTGGGATGGCCCATACAAAATCACGACACCATCAAACAAAGGGCCATTTCAACTAGAAACAATGGAAGGAAAACTACTACCAAACAACTGGAACGTCGCCCACCTCAAGTACTTTAACCTCTAAGGAAAAATGTTCTCCGAGCCGTACTCTTTTTCCCTCACCTAAGTTTTGTCCCAATTGGGTTTTCTCGGGAAGATTTTTAGTGAGGCGACAAGGAGTAAATTTTGAGATAAAGTACGAACAGATTAGAACATATGTCGATTAGCTCATTGCCCAACCTCTCAATACTTCTCCAGGTCGGCCAATGAAGGGGCTAGATAGACCGGGACTGGAATGCCAGCCTGGGAAACATGTAAATTTCTCCAATATATATAAGCAAATCACAAGTACATGAAGTTTGCCCATGTTTCTGCCAAAATAACGCTGCATCAATTAAGCAACATTTGACCTCGCTCGAATTAAATCACATTCGACCTTGTTCGAATAAAATTACATCCGACCTCGTTCGAATTAAATAACATTCGACTTTGTTAGAATTAATTAAGGTTATATTCAACCTCGTTCTAATTGACTAAAGTCACATTCGACCTCGTTCAAATTAATTCACATTCGATCTCGTTTGCATTAACTAAAGTCACATTAAACATCGTTCGAATTAATTCACATTCGACCTCATTCGGATTAATTCACCTCGTTCAAATCAATTAAAGTGACATTCGACCTCATTCGAATTAACTCGCATTTGACCTCGCTCGAATCGACTCACACTCGACCTTGTTTGAGTAAACACCTACCAGCCCGGCCACGACCAAATCCAAAATTCTTATGGTCAAGGCGACCAAACGATAAAAACATGCAAGACCAAATAGAGAAAAGATTCAGAAACAAATAGCGAAAATAGCATTCCATATTCCAAAAATATTTTTTACAAGGGATAAACAGACGCCCACAAAAGTAAGCACAAAAATTACAAGGAAATAACTACTCAGCAACGCCATCTCCACCATCACCATCGCCATCAGGGTACTTGTCCTCGTATCAAGAATCCTGCTCAATCCCATCCAAATCCTCCTCTCCATCACTGATCCCCAATGCATCAAGGTCATAACCACAAGCAGTCCGAGTTGCACGCGCCTTAGCACGAGCATCCTCAAAATCAGCTTCAGAAACTCTCCCCGCCGTGATCAAATCCCGGAAAATGTCTAGTTGGGCCTCGGCGTGCTTCTCATATAAATCCCGCGGAACATCGGTATAAGTAGAAATGTGAGAGGAGGACGGCTGAGCCAACAACTACGTATTCTCTACCTCGAGGGCGATGATCTGATCACTAAGGTTCGAAACCTCTTGTTCCAGCCACCCAATTTGATCATCAAGGTGCTCCTCCCTGAGCCTAGTCGTCTCCAAATCGTCCCCATGTTCTGACCGGAGGACGTGGATTGCATCCTCTAATGCATCTACCTTTGCCAAAGCCGCCAACCGAGCCAGCTCGGCGTTCTCCAAATCCGTTGTCTTCTCTGCGACTTCATCACCCAAAGCGTTGAACATTGCTCGATCTCGGCCCGCAGAGATACCACTTGGGTTTGAAGGTACGCACATTCGGCCTCAACTCCCTTGCTCACTTCGAGCTCTTCTTCTTTGTCTTTATGCTCCCCCTCTAAAGATGCAAGACATAGGAACTAGGAAGATTGGAAATCTTACCCTCAGGGCGAGGCCGGTTATGCACGACGGCTGAGCGGCATCATTTAACATCTCTAAGGTCCTGCCCTCTGCATCAGAACAAAAGGGACCCAAGGAGGGGACCACGTCCTCCGTGTTCACCAAGAGGTCATGGTTCATGGGGACTACGATGGTATGAGTAGGCCGTTCCAACCTCACTTCCACCCGAGGGAATCCTTCACTCAACATCCGCACCTCCTCAAGATCAATGTCAGAGTCGGTTTCATAATCATCTTCGACAATACCCTTTCCTCTTTCCTCAGTCGATGAAGGAATGTCAACCAGTCCCAAGGATGACGACTCATTTCTTAGCACAGCGTCCGCAGACTAAGACAACCCTCTAATTTCAATCTCAACCTCGGGTAAAGGAACAACTTCCACGACCCCCTTAGACAGCGGAGCTTCAGTTGATAGATTAGCATCGCTCTCTGGCATAGCAACGACCGGCTCACGGTCGCTCCTTGTGGAGTCAACCGCTCTAATTGTCCCTTCGACGACATCCACCGGCCTCCTCATGCACGAAACCAAGTCCTCCTCGCTCTGGGACGACTCGTCTACTAAATGCAGCATAGGAAGGGGAGGATTCTCACATGTTGAGACCACCGCTGGTCGAGTTGGTCCAACTGAGACCAAAGGCCGAGCTGAGGCAAATGACCGGGTAGACCTAGTTGAGGTCACTACCAAGGTAGATCTTGTTGCAGCGGTCCTTGTCGGACCGCGGGACTAGGATCCCTCTGTAAAAGACCCGTAAAATCCTATGTCTGGAATAATGCCGGAATAAGTCCATGCGTTGTTATAACTGTAGAAACTCTTAAAACAGACCTATTTTGAGTAAAAAGTACCTCGAACTTGAAAAATAAAATTTTCCAAAATTATGTTGTTATGTGACGCACTATGCAATCGCATAACGTGTATGCAGACCGCATAATGATCGCATACCTGGACAGGCTACTGTCCATATTGAGGACAACTATGCGACCCAAAATGCAATCGCATTTTGGGTATGCGGACCGCATAGTTGTCGCATTCTTGCCCCATGGTTTTTGCGAAGGAGGTTATGCGACGCACTATGCGATCGCATAACAGGTATGCGGATCGCATAATGGTTGCATACCTGGGCAGGTTGTTCTCACATTTTGGCCCATTCGAGGGCCAACTATGCGACAGGAATGCGGACCGCATAGCAGGGATGCGATCGCATTCCTGACCGCATTTCTGTGTCGGGGCTCTTATTTTCTAAATTTAAAACCCTACCCCCTACTTAATAAAACACCCCTCCCCTTCATTTTTAAGGAATTTATGAACAAAATAGAGAGAGGGGAGAGAGGGTTCTTGAGAGAGAAACTTCCTTCTTCATCTAATTTATTTTTCCAAAATTACTCAGGCTTGGGAATATCGAGTAATCTTCTTCTTCATTCTAACAAGTAAGTCTCCCCCTCATTTCCCTTAAATTTCCAGATTTTTGGTTAATGGTAAAACTCCCCTAAATGGGTTCTTGAAGATGAAAGTGAATAACTTTGCATGCATGTTCATTTATTGTCACAATTTAGCAAAGGAAAGTAGGTTAGAGTAAATAATGACAAAGAGGGGGTTGGTAATTTGAGGGGTCTCATAGAATTTGATAAATGCCTAAGCGAGTTCGAATTGTGTTCATGATTCCCAATTCTAAGATGAATGTGCTACATTATGAATTAGATTGACGTGCTTGACGGTCCGGTGATTTGGGAATAGGAATTATAATGGAATTTCGTCTCCAGGTATGTATGGCTAACTTTAACCTTTGTAGAATCCTCTTGTTGGTGTCCGAGCATACGATATGTGTACTTTGTTTGAGAATATGTGAATTGACTGTCCACTTGTGTTGAGGCGTAATACTTCACTCCCTGAATTTCTTGTTGACTGCTATGCTAGTTGAGATTGTGAAAAGTGGTTTGTTGTGCCTATCTTATTGTGTGCAAAGCTCGTAAATGTTCGAGGGCATCGATATGAAAGTATGTGTTAATGAATGAAAGAATGCTAATGTGCCAAAAGTGTGGGAATGTATATAATGGCTAAAAATCGTGCGTGGTAAGTAATGAAAAAGTGTATTGTGAAATGATGTAATTGAGTTGAACGATTATGGCAACACCGTGCACATGAATTACTACTTGGTGAGAATCATTGTGCCTTGAGCCCGCATGGTGAATTGTTGATGTGAACTTGTGTTCCTTGTAATGAAGATCCTTTTGATTTAACTGTTGGTGATTGTTGTTATGAAATGTGATTGTCTGGTGGGATCGGGTTGCACGCCGCAACACGGGGTAATAAAGGTGGACGAGGTAATAAGGGTGAGTGAGGTAATAAGGGTGGACGAGGTAATAAGGGCGGAATGTGATTGTGTTGAAATGAGAATCTGTGAAACTCTTGAATATGGTGGTGTTGAAAGGAGAATCTTTGAAACTCTTGATTTTGGTTTGTTTCTGTTTCTGTGCAATACTTGTTGATCTCATTAACTGTCTCTTATCTGTGCATCGCTTGATTGTACTTAGGGTAAAGTTTGTTCATACATACTAGTACTATTCCACAGTACTAACGTCCCTTTTGCCGGGGGTGCTACATCTTTTAAATGGATGTAGGTGGTTCCATAGCAGGTAGCTCAGCCCGCCGTTAGTGGTGCCTCCTCTTCATCTGTTCAGCAGTTTTGGTGAGCCCTTCTTTCTCTCGGGGCCGCGTGTGGATTATACCATCCTTTTTTGCTTATGTTACAAAGGTATAGCCGGGGCTTTGTTGCTAGCAAGTTATGTAAAACTCCTAAGAACTCTTAGAGGCTCCGTAGACACTGTGTGGGTTGTATATGTGTATGTGTACGTATATTTTGGGCGGTAGTTGTACTCACTCGTAATTGTGGATCGCAAATCAAAAATATTGTATGTAGCTTGTATATTCCGGACTATCTATTGTTGAAAACTAAAAGAGAAAAATGGAATTATGTTGTAACGTGTACTTTGACTCTAAATAGGCTAACTCATATGGAATAATGTACGTTATGAACACGGGGTAATACGTTGGGTAGGAAAGGCAATCCAGGTCCGCTTGACTGGGTTCATCCGGTTAGGCGCCGGTCTCATCCCTCGATTTTGGGGCGTGACACCCTCGACCTCCTCGAACCTCTCTGTGTTGATGACAAAACAAAAGAACAAGATCAGTACCCGCAAAGATACAATCAAAAGGACAACAACAAAGATCTGAAGTAAGTAGACTTACCGGAGGGCTTAGGTCCGAACTTATCGCGGAAGGCCGACCACTCGCGGATCCCCACCATATGAGGAAGGACCCGACCAACCCAGTCGTGAATGTCCTCAACCAAATAAGGGGGAAAGAATAGCCCACATTGAATGGGTATGCGTAGAAGGCGCAGTACCCGGGGCGGTGTATTTGCACCACATCATGCCCAGCGGGGATCATGTCTATATGGGCGGGAATTTTTATTCTGGCTCGAAATTTGGTGAGAGTCGCCTCTGTCATCAACGACTCTGAACTTTCGGGGTCATCCTCTAGCAACTTCGAGAAATCAGACCTAGATTTCACCCTATGAGGAATTAATTCTTCCACCGTAGGGAATCTCTCATCCTCTACAACAATGGCAGCCCCATCGTCATGAGGGGACATGCTCACTGCAGTGGAACCGGATCAGATGTCCTCCTGGAAGAAGAAGATGTATTAGCCATCTTTGGTTGTTTATATTAGAAGAAATGCAAGTACAAAGGAGGTATGAGTAGCAGACGGTGCTATAATAAGGAAAACCAAGGATACAAAGGTGAAAATAATGAAAGTAATAACACTGGGGGAAGAAGAAAGAAATATGTAGAGACTCAAATACTTGAAAACACAAAGGACCAAAGTAGAGGATCTTCCATCCCTATTTATAAAAACCCAGGCACCATAATCGGGAATACGAACCGTCGATGCACAAATATCGAAACGCCAGAGGCACGAGAAACTACACAACACATCGGAAAAATGCATAATAATGACACATGATGACATGACGTCGTTCCGAACCGACATAATGGTAAGTTATGGCTCACGAAGCGCCACGTTACCACCTCGCCATGAATGTCATTACTCGACCTGCCCACCTAAATCTCTCAACTACGACTAGTGAGGACCGCTCATCAAGGTCGTATAAAAGAGGGCCTCGATAAGCGGAGGGACTAAATGTATAGGCCAAAATCTGACTAAGGATATTCGGCACGGAGTGGTAATACTGAAAAAATTTGGCCAAGGTCGACTAATAACCAATGGAGCTCACTGCCTAACAGTCGATCATGGCCGAAGTCAAGTGTCAGAAAGAGCAGTAATGGCTAGTTTAGTAACGAGATTTTTGAGGGAATATTCCATTGAATATTCTCTTTGTTTGTACTTTTAGGGTTAATTGGATGTGTGTCCCTTATAATAGAAAGAGAGACTAGGTGATAGGCATATGATATTCCCTGATAAGAACTCTCTTGAAAAGCAGACTCTCTAGATAAATACAAACATCACCTTTCTAAAGAGATTCATTTTGTCGATTATTCTATACTTTTCCCATCAGACCCGAGAAAGTCTTCGATATTGTCATAGTTATTTTTCATTCATCATTGTGAGAAGGGAGAATCATCCACCTCATTCAATAGTGGGTGAATCATTCTCCTTATTTACATTTAGTGTCATTTATTGTTATTTAATGCTTGATATTCCCCTCCCATAGGAGTGGCAAACGGGCGGGTCGGGTCGAATATGGTTCGGATCGAAAATGGATAATGAAAAAATGAATAAATTATCCGACCCGACCCATATTTAATACGGATAAAAAATAAATTAACCGATGGATAATATGGGTAACCATTATCCATGACTTCTTGCATATGATCACTTTTGGGAGAATTCTTAATCTCCCTAACTTGAGAAACCTTCAATTTGAGGCTTTACAAATATAAAAGTTAGATTCATTGGTTATCCATTAGTTACCCATTGGTTATCCATTTTCTGAAGGGATAATATGGTTCTTATCCATATTTGACCCGTTTTTAAAAGTTCATTATCCAACCCATTTTTTAGTCGATAATATGGGTGGATAACTGTTTTCTTTTAACCATTTTGTCACACATACTCTCCCATTATTGACGTTTGAATACTAAATACATGTTGTATTAATTATGTTCCTACACCGCTCAACATCATCCATATAGACTGATTATAGATCTGAAGTTATTATCTTTAACTAGGCTAACCACTCATATATAAAATTAATTAGCTTAACTGAAGATTCATATTTTTTGGTCAAACAATGTCTAGACCTAAAGTTTGGTGAATAACCTATTGAGTATTGACTATTGACTGATAATATATATATATATATATATATATATATACTCTACACTGACTGTGCAGCTAATAGCCTACAAGCAGGGCGGATTCATCATTGCATTATAGAGTTTATCTAAATGTATTTTTGCTCAAAGCATAAATATATGTGTATTAATCTATTAAAATTATACTCCTTTCGTTTTAATTTAGATAAGTTAGTTTGACTTGGTACCGAGTTTAAGAGAAAGAGAGACTTTTGAAATTTGTGATCTTAAAAATTTAAGGGGTAAAAACTTTGTGGGGCTATGACATTTATGTGGTTATAAAAGTTTCTCAATAAGAATAAAATGTGTAAAATGAAAAGTTTAAAGTTGTATTATTTTCAACTATAAAAATGTATCACTTTTTTTGAAACAGACTAATAAAGAAAATATATCATCTAAATTGAAACGGATAGAATAATAAATAATAGACATAAAATTATAACTTTAGAAATATAATAAATTTTAACTTAGTACCAAATAAACTATTGACTATTGAGTATCAATCGAGCAGTGACCACAAAAAGTTATAATATATATTTTATGGTAACACTGACAACAAAGTAGACCTAGCTTTGCAGTATCGATTCATATGAATTCAATATTTTGATGCAGAACATAAATTTATATGTTAAATTTTATTAATTAAAATTCTAACAAATAGTTAAAAAAATTTATAATTTTAAAAATGAAATGAGTTTAATATTAAAAATCTTAAAAACAGAATTAATAGAACTTAAATTATGAATCTACCTCCAATCTCGAGCGACCCCTTCCTAAAACAGGTAAATCAACTGCTTTAGGTCCTATATTTGTGGGGGGGGGGGGGGGGGGGGGGGGGGGGGGGGGGGGGGGGGGGGGGGGGGGGGGGGCGCATTTTTTATAATACCTGAAAAGTTATATATAAGTTTTAAAAAAAAGTTAAGTGAAGTGAAAATATTTGATTTCTTTCTTTAACATACATAGAGAATAAGGGTTTGCAACTGCTATGATTTTTGTCAAAGAAATTACATTTGAAATGGATATCGAACCGAACTTCGTAAGAAACGTGTGATATATAGGAAGAAACAATTTGATGAGAATGTTGATAATGAAATCTCAAAATCTTTCGAAGAGCCTTTTAGAGACAATGCAATTTTTTCACTTCAAAAAGATTTAAACAATTCAAAGTATATGAAATATTTTTGGTTTTCTATTTTGCTGTAAAAAACTGAGATCACTATATAATGAATATTTGAAAAAGTATTGTCTTAATCTTGAATGTTCCTTAAAGCATAACAATCAATTCGATATTGATAATTTAGTTTTATTTTTTGAATTAAAAGTATTAAGAAAAATAGTACAATTAAAAGATGACAGTTTAATTCTATACTCAATCAAATAAAAAGATTTGATTCTTTCCGAAATGCCTATATTACTTTAATTTTAATAACTACCGTTACCGTTACTTTAGCGAAAAGAAGTTTTTCAAAATTAAAACTGATAAATTTTACCTAAGGTTAAATAGAATATTTATATTGTTAATTGAGAAAGACTTATTAGGATAACATGATTATAAGAAAATTATTAACAACTTTATATCTAAATTTTTTTTGAAAAATAAATTTCAAATTAAAAAAATATTAAGACCCATAATAAAATTTGACTTTAAACCACAAAATTCGTCGGCCACCCCGGCCTCCAATAGGTCCCTAATAGCTTACAAGAGTACTACTACTTGCAAGAGCTTTTATGGACAACCTCTCATTTTGTTCAGTAAAAGGTTACACTTGAAATAGTCCCGAAATTCTGCATAAAATAATCTTTATTGTTCTTTTTTTCACTTCTTTAATTTTATATTTATGGGGGATAAAGAACTTGCGAAATTAATCAAAGAGAAAAAGGAAAAGTCGACCTATATATCTTTTAATCTATAAACAAAAGTAAAGGAATGAATACTTTACTCCGTCCCTTCGAAATTGAAATAATCTAGCTAGCCAGATAATTAAGAAACAAAAAGACACGAAAAGGGTTTTTTATCCGACTCCTATTTCTTATCTGCATAAAAACAAGATGTGATTAGTACTAGGAATTGTTTCATTTAAGTTTACGAACAAACCCATCCATTTGAAAGGACCGAAAGCGACAAGCACTATCATTACAAGAGATTAACTCCTATATATATAGTGAAGTGTAAAGAAAATTTACACTTTTAAACTGCTTAAAAATTAATTATTTATAATATATAGATGGAAGCTGCAATAAACTGATATATATATATATATATATATATATATATATAAGACATGCAAATTGTTATAACATGTCAAGTACAATGCTAATCAAAAGGAATAGAAATAGTGGGGCGGAGAATAAATGATAGTCGACCAAAAGCACAAAGATATAATATGCTAATCAAAAGAAAATCGGCTGAAGATAATGGGGGACTTGCCTTTTTTTTTTTTGCGTTCTTGAGTATCGTAAGGAGAATGTATTCATCATATAGGAAATTCTTTCCAAAGACGATGGTATTTGTTAATTTATCCTATAGACCCTATCATCTAATATAGGGGAATATAAAGGAATTTGTTTCTTACACCTTATGAGTTATGATCCTATTTATATAAAAATAGAAAGCAATCCCTTTCGTGTGCTCTATCGTCTTTAATTCTAGGTAATACTTTGAATGTTTCTTGAGTACTTATAATTACTATCATCACAGATGGAATTAGCCTTTTTTGCGTGTACATAACAATAACAACATTTTATATATATATATATATATATATATATATATATATATAGCTATTTGGAGTTCCAAATAAATTAGTTTATCTATAGTTTAAAAGATTAGTTGCAATTACAATTTTTTTAATATGATTGTAGCTTAAGGTATTTATTTCAAGGATACGAAAGTTTGTAAAATAAGAAAGGAATTATATAAAGTAAAATATTCCTTGATATTAGAATTCTAATTGTTACAATTTTCTACGTAGCTAAAATAAGGAAAAAATTTCATAAGCAAAACTATCATTGAATTCAAAAACCTAAAATATTAGGAAAACAAAATGAAAATCTTATTTATTGTGAAATTTATTTTATAGAGTAAAAAACAATTAACTTTTCACATACTAACTTCTTGCTTAATTCTACATGTTTCTCAACAATTATATTGAGCCTTCTTATTCTTTTGATAATTTGCGGATGTATGTGTGAATAGTTTTTCTCTAAGAATGCTTCTTTTTGGGATTAAAAATAGCCATTTCTTTTAAAACAATCTCTTGTTTGAAATACGATGGAAGTGCTTTTGTCTAGACAACTGTTACTGCAAAGAAATCTATTGGAAAAAACTTTAACTCAACGCGTAACAATAAGTGAAATCGGGAGTATTAAATTTACGATAGAATTTTGTATTTAGGAATTCAACCTTGCCCGATTAAAAGAATATTCTATGAATTTAATTTGATTTTAAAGTATTAAATATAAACAATGCTTTAATATCGCGAAGATTCTGTATTAATTTGTACTCGTAAAGTTATATTTTTTAAAATATTTAATTTAAACTTAAATTCTTATTCTAATAAAAGAAAAATGAAACATACAAAGTGAATATATTTTAGATGAATTTATTTATAAAATTATAATTCAATAAGAAGCATCACTCTTCATATGTCAATCCTAAAACACTAAAATTATTAAGTATAGTATTCAATATTTATTATCGATCTTTGCTCTCATCGTCTCAATGTAAATTAATCGCAACTATAATTTTAGCTGGACGATAGTAATATCATTAATAACTTATTTATTTCTTTATCGGTCTGCTCTCAACTTATAATTCGATTACTATAATTTTCTACCTACAAAAGTAAGACCATGAGCACAATATTTATAAATCTTACGTTGATAGACATACTTTTCAAAAAGAAGTTTGGCACGTAGACATGATTCGTATATATTGAATTCCTTTTCTTTATTTATAGGGGGTAGCTTTCAGGTTAACAATATGTGATTTGCGCCCATACGAGACTGTGTTTTGTTGTAAAAGGAAAAAATAAAGAATAATTTATTTAAGTACAATCTTACTTAATTTTAAATTCCTAGAAGTTGTTCTTACTTAGTTTAAACAAGGAAAGATTTAATAGCTAAAATTTTATAGCTTTCAAAGTATTAAATATTAGAAACTAATTAAGTTATGATTTTGTCCAGGATGAAACTAATTTTAAAAAAAGACGAACGATATTTTGCTAAGGAGATTCGTGCTTTTAACATAGTCGTGTACCCTATATTAATAAATATATAAATTTAAAAAGTTATATTACTATTATTAAACAATGTAATTTAGTTATAAAATCAAAAAATTAAAGAGAAAGTGTAAGTTTTTTAAAACGATGAATCTAGCTCACAGAAGTTCTGATATGTCGTATTGTCGTTTATAACATCCGAAGAAATACCTAATGAAGATTATTGCTATTTTTGTGATGTAATACTGAAAACAAATAAGCAACATAAAAATACCTTTATCACTATTCTTCAAAGATTAGTCAAATTATGTAAATTAAAATATTAAATCTTTTTATCTTTTTTTTTAGATTTGGGAATGAAGAGATTAGCCTTCTAATACCTACAAGAAAATTGATAAAGTAACAATGTGAAATTTAAAAATAACTAATATTGAGTTAATATTTTATAAGAAAATAAATTAGTATATTAAAATTTTGATATTAAGACTTCCTCACGAAATTTTTGTTGATAAGTGACAGTT
This sequence comes from Nicotiana undulata, assembly GCA_005239495.1. Lineage (NCBI taxonomy): Eukaryota > Viridiplantae > Streptophyta > Magnoliopsida > Solanales > Solanaceae > Nicotiana > Nicotiana undulata. Next base: position 17,915 of record MDKH01240109.1, read on the forward strand.
TTACTTACCATATAAAGTTTACGTGATATTAGTTGGCTTGGACCTATGTTTATCGGTGTTATTGGATCTTATAATTCACAAAAAGTTTAGTTAATAAGTGAAATTTTAGTTGATAATCAATTTTGATTTGATAATAAAATTTAGTTAATTTTAAAATTATAAATATTAAAGATGTTTTGCTACATAATTCAAAGAAGTCAAGAATTTATATAAGATAAATTTTAACTGATTTTAAATTTGTAAATATTAGAATATTTTACATTGTAATTTAAAATTTGTGTCAAAATGAAAAAAAGTCCCAATAAATTAAAAGTGGTGAATTCATAGTTAGAATTTTGACTCTGAAATATTAGTTTATTCACTTTTTCTAAATAACGGTAGTATCCTATTCAAAGTATTTCTCTTGCTTACTTTTTAATTTGTCGAGGGGTGATTAAAATGTAAGTAAATTTTGACCCACGTTAATGTTTATTTAGTTAATATGTTATATGTCTATAATGACAAAAGTCTAAAACTTAGGACTTCTAATTTAGTTCAAGGTAATATTTAATAACCAAAATTTTAGTAAATTTAAATATCCTAAATATTAGGAAAGTAACTTAAATTACAATTTTGTCTAATATAAAAGCTATTTTAAAAGGGTTAAAAAGGCGAACGACATTTCACTAAAGGCCTTCGTGTTTTTAGTATAGTACTAGTCTTAGTGCACACACTTTGCGCGTGTAATTTTGCATCTATTAATAATGTGTTAAGAATGTTCATGAAATTACAAATAATATCTATCGATTTTTTAATAGAAAAGAACTATTAAGAATGGCGAGATTCTACCGAATAACGTCATATTTTACTTCTTCTTTTTTTGCAAAAATATTATACTAATATTTATAATAATTAATACAGGATATATCTGCAGTGCACTACAATGAGAGTACATAAAGGACAACACTAAAACTCGAACTTTTCAGAAAGATAAAAATCAAAAAAAAAAGAATAAACAGAAAGAAATATATCTATATGGAATTTTTTCCATGTGTATAAGCACATGACCAGACTAAAGCAATACATATAGTAAGTTAAACTTTTTATAAATCACAAAATAATTGAGAAGCATACTTCGATGAGTTCTTGTGCTTGTTGTGTGTATCTTGAAGAGAGGTTCTTTTATAAATTAACAACGATGATTATTTTTATGAAAAGAGAATTGGATGGACTTATACTTTAGGACTTTGTAAAAGAGAACTATTCAAATAAGCAAAGAATTTGTATTTATATAAGTAAATATTAAATTCCTAAATATTAGAGGTTTTTACCTAGTTCAAATAAGAATCATTTAATAGTCAAAATTTTAGTAATTAATTTTGAAAGTCCTAAGTATTAACAAAATCATTAAATGACACTTTTACGACTATACTATTGCCTAAAAGGAAAAAAAAGTTATTTTATTGTAAAGGAGCCTCGAGTATTATATCTTTTAGAGTTCATCATAGAATAATATGAAATAGTACTCTTTTAAAATAAAAGGGGATTCTTCCTTATTTGAGGTAAAATCTCAATTGAATTTAAACTCCTAACTATTAGGACCCAATTCAATAAGGAAGATTAATAACCAAATTTAGTTAACTTTTAAGTCCTAAAAAATAGGAAAATAACTTAAATTACTATTTTATTTATAGTGAAATCTATTTTTAAAGAGTAAAAAAGAAGAACAAAATTTTGTTAAGGGCCTTCGTGTTTTTAATATAGTATATATATA